>KN840614.1:27173-54083 GCA_000832265.1 Phlebiopsis gigantea 11061_1 CR5-6 | reverse complement strand
GTCTATGACAGTCGAGAGACCTATGTAGACGCTGTGGATGTTGAGCTTACGGAGGAGATCAAGTACCTCGAGGAGCCGTACAAACCGACTGTTGTCTTTGGACACTAGTAAGCGAGAGCGATGAAGCTCAGGGAGAGTAGCGGGTGGATACGAGCGAGTCAAATTTTATTGACGATATTGGTGTAAGATACGCAAAACTACTAGTACAGATGAAGAATTACGAATAGCAAGTATGAGATGAAATAGAGAAACGCGATTATGGAACATGAAAGTAATACTCATCAAAGGTCCTTAATCCCCGCATATGCCGCTGCGGGTATGATATCGCCCACACACGGAAACTTGGGGTTCTTGAGGTGTCTAACCAGCGCGTCCTTCCTCGTGAACGCCGCCCGACAATACACCCCCACTCGAAACACGCCGTCAAACTCCTCTACCTCACTCGTCGCGACGTCGATGCCGTACTCTGCCGCGCGTTCGATGCGCACCCCGTTGCAGATCGCCGTCGGCGGGGACTGGAAGTGGCCGCGGTAGTGGCGGTCGAGATCGTCGGGGCGCCTCACAGTTTCGGGGCAGAGCGGGCAGCGCCCGGACTTGCGCACAGACGGGAAGAGTTTGACGAAGGGCCCGGGGACTTGCTTCGTGCGGGAGGGTACGCTATAGGGCTTGCCACCGGTCTTGCGACTTGAGGGTCGGGTGCGCTGGACGCCGGCGCTGACATGAGCGAAAGACGATCCAGCCTTCTGCGACCTGAGTGTCCGTATGGAAGGGGTGGAACTCTTCCCGGTACAAGAAGCGGTCTGCTGGCTTTGGGAGTAATCGTCCGTTTCGCTCGTAAAGCCAGGTGAGTCCTCTCGCTCGAACTCGCTGTCGGTCTCGTCCTCTGCGTCGACATCCGAGCCGGGATATCCGTATTGGTCGGGCGTCGGGCAGCCCAAAGTCATGGTCTGTGCATCTGGAGCAGATAAATTAGTGAAGCCAGGTGTGTCCTCTTGCTCGAACTCGAGGTCGGTTTCGCCCTCCGCGTCTGCATCCGAGCCGAGATCTTCGTATGGGTCGGGCGTCGGCCAGTCCAAATTCATGGTCTGTGCATCCGGTGCAGAGGAACTCGTGCGCAGGGAAGAGAGCCAGGTGTTGACACTGGAACTCGATAATGAGCGTCGGTTCTAGGACAATGACGACGTACTTACACAGATTTCGTTTGACGGCTCGCAGTATATGCACCGGTAGAAAGGGTACCATTCGCGACGGGAGATATTCTATGAATAAGAGGAGTCAACATGTGGCCTCATGACTACGCGGTGGAGCTTACGACTGTTCCAAAGGCGGAGTATCCAAGTCGAAAGCTGCGCCATACGCGCCGTCCTCAGAAGCAAAGGGAAAGTTTGGGCCAAATGAAGTGGATGAATTTAATTGACACCCTTCCGACGACCTGCCATGAACGAGACGTTTCTGGATTTGTTCCTTGCTGAAGATCGGCTTGACTGGATTTTGGGAGGTGCGACGCTCGTCATTCCGGATCATACTAATTTTCTCTCCATAGATAGGAGCGTCGGTGTGAGCAGAGTATGGCACACTTGTCGCCTGAGTGCCCTGGTCGAAGAAGTTGAAGTAGCTTGAGGAAGACATCGCGAAGGTGCTGTGTGTGATGCAGACCGAGCTGAGGGGTTCATCCTAGCTTATTCTACAGCACCTTAAGTACCAGAGCGATGCCAGCCCTGCTCCCTGCATTGTCGCTGTGTGGCCTACCGTATCTTTGTGGATACACGAGCGGAACCCGGAAGGAGACAACTGAACGTCGATTGATCGCTACCCTAAAAGGCATCCCCATCAGAGGATTCTGTCACAGAGTGATTACAGGGCAGTGGGAAATGCAATCCGGATGTAAGCGCGTGCCGCCTATACCTTTGTCTGGACACGAGGCAGCCGCTGGCGGCCGGTTGTGTCGGCAAGAACGGCAAGGGTATATCCTGTGCTACATGTGTGGCATCATGATGTCGCCCGAGCTGTGTATTTGCCGGGAGCTGAACTCTCTCGAAACTGTTTATTCAGTGCACAAAGATCATAGCGAACAGTAACACAATGGCACGGTACACTGTAACGCAGAGAAAAATACTCTGGCAATAGCCCAAGTGAATGCGATAGCTTTGCGAGCGACCCAGAGGGCTCATAAATGTTCAGTTTTCCTACACTAGATTCTTCCAGACATTCACACGAAGCTGCAAGCAGCGAACATGCCGTACGTACTACGAGAGCTAAGTGCTCGCACCGGCCCTCAGTCATTAATATTCCCCGGGCCACCCGCGCCACATAGCATCTCCGGTACCCGCATCATCCTCTTCGCTCGCCGCTTCGACATCTTGCTCTGAGCCACCAGCGAGGTCACATGGCATAGACCCTCCTGTGCCGCTACTAGAAGCCCATGGATCTGTCGAGAAACGTTCCCATTCGGCACGCGTCACGGAACCCGATGGGGAGTCGGCCTCGCAGACGGAAAGACCCAAGACGGGGTTCCACTCCCCGGCTGTGGCCATCGAGCGCATCCCGAACAGACGCAAATACCCGAGCGTCGGGGGCACGGCCCAGCCGGTCGTCGCGAATGCTGAGTCGAAGTTCCTCTACGCGGCGTCAGCGGGGGCAGCAGCAGCAGAATGACGGGGGCTCACGTCGATGAAGACCTGCAGGGCAGCAGAGACGACCTCGACGAGCTCTTCGGCGGTGCTAGGGTGGGCGCATTTGAGAGCGAAGCGGCCCTCTTCGAGGCCGGGCCACTGGAAACGCGGTCAGGCTTTGTGTAGGAGATAGGTGGTGCGGACGTACCTTGACAACGAGAGTGCTGAAGCTCTCTTGCGAGGTGTCTTCGGTGGCCTCAATGACGGACTGCTTGACATCGCCGGGGCAGAGAGCTACCCCACGAACGCGCTGCTCCGTAGCAGCAACGTTCTGTGCGGTAGTATAAAAACCAATCTCTTTCCGAATACAGTCGGTAAGCAACGACTGAGGGACTTCATCGAACGTGGTCATAGTGAAAGGATATGTGGTGTCAGTGACAATGAGTCTGTGGTATAGAAAACAGCTCAGTGTCGAAAGGTCGGTCAGGTGATGTGGGAAATGCTCACGAGAAGTTGTAGCTTGCTGGGAATCGGTGTGCGAGTGTTGCAAATGACGAAGAATCAATGTTCTTTTGCTTCGTTTTATACTCCTTGGATGGGGCCTCTGCGGATTGCCCTTGACAAACTTTTGTACGAACGGTCGTCATAACTACTCACGATGACAGTAAGTACAGCGTATGGTCATGCGCTGAAACTAAACGGAAGCATTTTGCACAAAAAGTCCTACAAACCTCAATGACAAGCTGCATAGTACTGCCCTGATCAAAACATGAGTCTGGTCATAGTCACCGTCAGTATCAAGGGACAAGGCTCACCACTGGCAGCGCTCACCTGCAACGCGTTTCCGGGCAATGATCCAGCGGAATTTAGCTGTTGGTTCGATGGGCGGCACAGCGGGCAATCCATACAATGAGAATATCATGGTTTTGCGCCCTAATAAGTAATCCTCGTGCACCGATCGCAAGCATGCTTAATGACACACATAGGCACACTGAGTCGGCGTAGCGCGACCTGGCATCGTCCACAGGTCCCAACATCCCCACAGCACCTCCTGCTTCGCTCTGTGTCGTTCTATGCACCGCACAGATTCATCTATACCAATATAGAATAGTGACTACTCACCTCAATGTTCGGCTGCATTGACAACTAGTAGTGGCCGGAGCTTAGACCACAATCCAAATGACCGTCGCCAATGGCAAGTACGGCGCAAGTCCTGACTTGGGCCGTCACGGATGATCACCATTTACGGATGATCATGATCGATCATGAAAGGACCCGCTGCCGATCCATAGCGACTCTTTGTGCCGCACAAATCTGTAAACGTCGCGAAAATGTGTGTTTCTTCGAATAGAAAGACTCACTTTCTGTAATCTATTATCTGTTCTGCGTACACAGAACCGACTGCGACCACAAACCACAAGAATCGAAGCTCAGACCGTCACAATCCGAATAACACGGTGGCGCTTCGAGGAACTGCTTTCTGCGATCGCATGTTGTCTACTTAACCATTACCGTTTGCCACCTATCCTATGCGCGACCGCACTCATTCTTTATTCTCCTCTCGCAGCCGCTCACTGGTGCCCAAACACCTCCGTCGGCTTGTACGGCTCCTCGAGGTACTTGATCTCCTCCTCTGAGAGCTGCACGTCGACCGCATCTGCCAGCCCCATCTCGTCAGCGCCCAGCGTGGCGACGGGAGTGAGGGACACGCACCGAGGATCTCCTGGAGGTTCGCGAGCTGCGTCGTGCCGACGATGGGCGCGGTGACGCCATCCTTGGCGAGGACCCACGCGAGCGCGACTTGCGCCATCGTGAGGCCCTTTTTCTGTGCGAGCTCGGCGACGCTGCGCCGCGTCAGCACCGGGAGCACGCGCGGAGGAGCAAGAGGGGGACGCACCGCGCGTTGACGTCCGCCGTGCCCGCGCCGACGTACCCGCTCGCCCACGCGTCCGTCTGTCCGCGGGACGTGTTCTTGAGCTCTCCGACGGGGCGTGTCAGTGCACCGCGCGCGAGCGGAGACCACGGGATTGAGCCGACGCCGAACAGCTGCCGTGTGGCGTCAACTGCCGCGTCCAGGCAGGCAGGAGGCAGCGCACCTTGAGCGTGGGCATCATCTCGCGCTCCTCCTCGCGGTAGAGCAGGTTGTAGTGGTTCTGCATCGAAATGAAGGGCGTAAGCTTGTTCGTGATTGCGTAGTCTGTGCCGCGTCAGTCACAGGCCCCCGTTGACGATCGGGCGGACATACTCTGCATCGCGTGGACTGCAGGCAAGGAGGTCAGCGTGTGGACATACGGGAGAACGGGAGACGGACATTGGTAGGCGTGGCAGGAAGACATGCCGATGTAGCGCACCCAGCCCTTCTGGACGACGTCGTGCAGCGCCTGCATCGTCTCCTCGATCGGCGTCGTGTAGTCGAACCTGTGGCCTATCCCACTCCTCATTAGCATATATCGCGCCACGCACTACGAACACTTACATTGAAGTAGGTCGATGTGGTCTGTCTGTAGACGTTTCAAGCTCGCCTGGACAGAGTCAAAGATGTGCTGCAACGCAGTGGTGAGTGGGTGTATGCGCGCTCGAGTGTAGGGGGCCGACCTTGCGATTGAGACCGCGCTGGTTGATGACACCGAAGTCCTCTGGCGTCTTGCCCGAGCGCATGATGTTGATGTTGGGATCGTTGGAGAGCGCGCCGTTGACCTTGGTCATGATAACGAGCTCCTCGCGAGGGAGTCCGAGCTTCTTGATCGCGTTCCCGAGGATGATCTCGGAGTGTCCGTTCGAGTACACCTGTGAAACGATGTCAGAGGATATCTTGCGAAGTAGTGATGACCAGACGCACGTTGGCGGTGTCGAACGTCTGGATACCCGCGTCGTAACTGCGAAAGTGCTCCGCTCAACAACGCAGGGACAAAAATAGAGACTACCGGGGCACGTACGCGTATTTGATGTGCTTGACCGCCTCCTCCTCGTCGAGAACCCACGCGGCCCAGCCCTTGAGGCCATACTGCATGGTGCCGAGGATGATCTTGGACACCTTGAGGCCGGAGTTTCCCAAGCGGACTGCGGGGATCGTGGCTCAGAGGCCTTTCAAGGGGCCATGTCGTCGAAGTCGACGCACCATACTTCATTTTCTTGGCCGGCGTCGTAGTGGTAGCCATTTCGTCGTTTGGAGGCGTGTCGTGCTCGGTGCGCTGAAGGTGAAGGGGCAGAGCAAGTCGTGCGAAGACCCTCTGTGCTGAGTGCGGCCTTTATATATCGTGTGTATGACGCCATCGTTATCGGTGCTTCGAAGGAGATCCTTGTGACATGCCGTCGGGCGACTCCTGGGAGAACGCGGGCGACGCGGCCCAGCGTCGAGATACACGCCTTGTTGTTATTTTAGGGCGTTGTGCGCGGGGAAAAGACGATAGCCATGGCGCGTCGCAAGTAAAGAGGTCCTTGGCGAATATTTCCATAGGCTGCCAGCTGCAGCCAATGGCCATCGCCGATGGTCGCTGATGTCTCTTGGTCAGCGGTGGTGTAACTCGCCACTAAGGTGCACATATCAGCCCACCACTCGTGTTTCTCGCGATGTGCACTCACCCTAAGTCGAGCGAACAGAATGAGGTCTTCATTCGCACGGCGATACCACTCTTCCCCAGCGTCCAGGCTAGCCTCTCCAACTCAATCATTCACCAGTATCGTGCACTGCGAGCGAGACTTGTCATCCAGCAGCTGCAAGGGGCATCTCGAAGCGAGCTGAGGTCATGAGGGATGGCATCGGCCAATAGCAGCGTAAGAGTACCGTGTCTGGAGTGAGCAGATGGACCGTGGGACACTTACCATGCCCTACAGACACTATGTGACCAAATTCTTTGATCAAGTGCCGCTTTGGGCAATCCCGAGCACAGCGCCCTGTCGTTTGTCTTCTTCGTCACCTCCCTCTTGCTGTTCCGACAACGATGCACACCGACGTGTTAGGGTATAAAATGGGCAGTGGGACTCCCCGGTGCTGCATCCCGCAGCCCGCCCTGCCAGCCTTGCCATACACTCAACATGTCCTACTCGCGGTACACCACTGCTCAGGCTACCTTTGCGAGCCCATACAGCTCGTGTGAAGCTAGCTTCGACAGCCCGCTTGCCGAGCTTGATGAGGTGCTTACCGGGTGGCCTGCCCTTCCTATCCAGGACTATGTCCTCCCCGTTCGTCACGAGGCCGTGCTTGGCCACATCACGTATACCGGTACTCCACTGGACTACATGTCCTCAGCGCCATCCTATGTGGATCAGCTCTTTCCTTGGTCTCCAGAGTTCTCGTTTTCGGCGTCCGCTATGAAGTCATGGGATGGTATTCCTTCCCTAGGGCAATGGTGAGTGCCATCTCTATACACCCCGAAAGGTGGATATTCATCTGCCGCTCTTACAGTAGCTCTCCTCCATCCATGATGTGCACCCCGCCTCTCATCAGCGGAGGGTTACTTGATGCCACATACAGCCCGCTGTCTACCATGTACTCATCTTCCTCTGACTCTGGTCTGGAGTCGTGGAATGATACTCCTTCACAAGGACAATTTTGGTACGCGACATCTCTATACAGCCTGAGACGAATATTCACCTTCTACTCATGCAGCAACTCCCCTCATTCCGCGATTTACATTGAGCCTTTCATCCGCGGCGGGCCGCTTGATAGCACATATGGCTCGCCGTCTACAGGGTACTCGAACACGGACGTCAACACGTGCAACGACACATATGTGCTGAATAACCCACCCAGCTCGCAAGTCACGCACATCAGCGACCGCGCCCGCCTCGCCCCTACACACAACCGCCCTCGTACCAAGACATCCAAAAAGAAGCCTTCCACCCAGCGCCGTGGCTGCCCGCCGCACACCAAACACAAGCACGCCTCCCCAGCCTCGCCCTCCTCCTCCGCGAAGCTCGTCTCCGCCGCGCGCCGCCTCGCCCAGGTCACAGCGCCCTACGTAGCACTCCCCGCTTCCGTGCGCACATGCCCCATTTGCGGATACACGCCGCCGCCCAACAACGCGGAGCGCGAGCTCAAGCGGCACCACATCGCGCACTTCCCGACGGCCGACGAGGAGGCGCGGTTCGTGTGCAACGGCGTGAGCGTCGACAACGCGGCGCGGTACGGGGTGCAGGATGCGGACGCCGCGGTCGTTCAGGGCGAAGTGAGAGTTGGACGGTTTTGTTTGATGAAGTTCGGGAGGCGGGACGCGCTGTTGAGGCACGTGCGGAATCCGAATATTGCGTGCGTTTGTGATGTGTTGCCGGCGGAGGTATATAGAGGGACGAAGTTGTTTTGAGCCTTGTCGCGCTGTTCCCTACTTTTCTATCCTGTATTATTTCTACATGTGTCTACTTAGGACTTTGTTTGCTCGGCTTTGCTGTGGGCGTCGGTGGTGGCCAGGTTCGTGGGTATCGTTCGAGCTGATCGCGCACTTCTCAGATGAGTACGTAAAGCTCGGTAACTTTATGTTTTCCTCACACCATACATACCTCACTGACCGCAACCTTTGTTCCTCGGCGCGCCAACTTGAAGCTGCCTACATTCGACTGACGGGCTCTGGTCGAGACCCTCGAAACTCTCGGCAAGTTTAGACGGGGCCACGCATGCGCAGCAGAGAGGTGGCCGCCTCGTGGATCAGACAGCGGACAATGCCCACAGCCTGGGCAAGCGCTCGGTGGCCCAAGTGAGTTGTAGCACTCGTTGTTATCACAATGTGACCCCGCCCTTTGATGAATTGCCCCCTTAGGCAGGCGTTCCCCTTTGCGTTGACTCGTGGACCGTGTTTCTTGTACGTCGAGCACAGGCACGCAGACAATGCTCGAGGACGAGAAGCGGCGTCGCTGGGGGGTACTTAAGGGATGGGTGGGCGCGAGGGAGGCGTTCAACAGCTCGCCTTGAGACCTGAGAAGTACCCCCCCCCCGCGATGTCCTACCTAGTATCTTTCCCCTTCGCCGCCACTGAGCCTGCCCCCGCCGAGGCGCAGTCCTATGATAGCCTGCTATACGGACATGACTTTGGCATGACCTCTAACGAGACATACGGCGATTATTACGCGTCATATGTCTTTAGTGACCAGGAACTTTGCTTCCTTTCGGACGCCAACACTGCCGCCTATCACTGCCGCGATAATCAGGACCTTTATACCTTGGACGATCTCGCGACATACCACCCGGAACAGCATTTCCAGAATTCCTTCGGTATATATCCATGGAATACCATGTTTACGGAGCCCTCTGGGTGAGTCTAAATGGATACAGTCCTTGAACCATCACGTGACTAATTTATTGGTTGTCGTCATTTTCTAGTCCATTTTCTGAGGTAGAGGATGCATCCCCCACTATCGACCCGTCTATCCTCTTTTTGCGTCCGGACATGTCGTATATCAGCACCGACTCTTCCGGCATCAGCCCTCCCGCCACGCCTTGGTAAGTTGACGCGTGTTCAAGTTATTGTTATGATTTCGTTGCTAACACTCGACATGCAGTAACACACATTTGTCCTCTCGATCGCCCTCGGAGTCCCCTATGCAAGGCATGCCGTCTCTGACTTGCTCTCCTGTATCAAGCCTGTCAGAGCACACCTCCTCGGATGTCGATGCTGCAGGCGCAACCGACAGTGAATTTGAGTACGGTGGCTCCTCGTCCTTCACGGATGACGACGAAGATTACGTGCCTCTGCAATCGTCTCAATCTCGATGCCCACGCAAGAAATCTTCGGCCACGAAGCGAAAGGCGAAGGTGTCCCCCGCCGCATCGACATCGCGCCGTACCGGCGTCCAGCGTACCCCCCGCTCGTCACGCGCCAGGACCAGCAGAAGCGCGCCCTACCCTCCTCCCTCCTCCCCTCCCTCCTCCACCGACGAGCTCCTCATACATACAGCCCCGCGCATAGAGCAAGTCGCCACACCCTTCGTCCCGCTCTCCCAAGCCGACCGCGATCTCAAGGCCTGCCCGCTCTGCGACGATACGTTCAACCGCCCCGTGGACGCTGCGCGGCACTATGAGCGCCACTTCAGCCACGCGCTGGCAGGAAAGCACATCTGCCATGGCGTGCACGTCGACCGCGCGGCGGAATACGACGTCGACGTCGCGGCGGGCGACGCGCGGGAGTTCCGCGGGGAGATGCGAGTGGGGAAGGCCTGCTGGAAGACGTTCAGCCGCCGCGACGCGCTGATCAGGCATTTGAAGAATCCAAGGTCCTCGTGTGTGAGCGACACCCTTCTCCCTGAGGCGTATTTTGGGGTGAAGTCGCTCTGAGGGGTGATTTCTTGAGTGTCTGCGATAGATCTTTGACTATGCTGCCAACTATTTACATCTTGTAGGGTTTTTTTCATATACATCTATTCTCATATAGACGCATTTGTTAGAGTGTTCATGATAAGCAATTATTATTTATTATTTTCATCCAAAACTCCGTCGCGGTCTCATGCTTGTCACGGATAGTCACGTGGGCGCGTCGCTGCCGGCGATGTGCGGCACTCTTTTCTCACGACTAGTTAATCTCAGACTGAACACGGCCCATGCTCGCGCCCCTATAAGACATTCCATAACTGCGGAAACCTGGTCGTTGCGCTGCCAGCGGGAGCATCCCGCACGTTGTTCGCGGTCACATGAATCGCTGTGGTCCGAGCTTGGTCTGAGCAAGGACATATGCAGCAGTTTAATCCGCGGTCCCCATTTCAATTCGAGTAAGTGTACCGTAGGAAGTCTCCCCTCACACGATTTAATTCCGGTGGCAGGGTGATTTCTGGCGATATTGCGTGCAGTACATACTGAAGTGAGGCAACGTGCGCACGCTGTTCGCTTGAGTCTGTGTGTATTTCATGCAGTGTTCTCCCGATCGTTTCCCCAAGCACTTTGCTAGTTTTTTTACGCTGATCATGACCAGCTTTGTAGCGATATTCTACCGGAGCTACCGCGACCTACTGCGGCCGCATCGTTTATCTTTGTCCTCTCACCGATCTCAGGCGGCTTACTCCTCATTCATTGTCATGGTTGGCTTTAATTCCTTACTGAAGACGTACCGGTGTGGTCTACGTGTCAACGGGATGAGACTTTACCCAGCAATATAAATACCAGTCTGAGGAGAAAGGGCACAGTTGCTCATCAGCACCTCAACAGCAAATCCTTGAAGACGTTCTGTAAGTAGACGTATCGAAACTCCCGCAAAGCTGGGCAGCACTAATTCTATTGATTCAACATAGTGATGAAGATATAGCAGTAGTTGTCGAAATGAGGTGTGAAAGATTAATAATACTGGACAGATGTATAAATAACCGCGAGAATATGAGGCGGCACAACACCCTCCGTCAGCGCGCCCACCTCTCACAGCGGCTTCCCAATCTCCACATACGCCGACGGAGGCAGCGCATCACACACGCACGGCACATTGCGGTTGCGCAGATGGCGCAGGAGCGCGTCGCGGCGGCTGAACGACATCGCACAGTAGCGGCCCACGCGCACCTCGCCGTTGAGCGTCCACGCGCCCGCCGCGACGTCCGTGATGCCGTACTGCGCCGCGTTCACGACGTGCACGCCGTTGCACACGAACTGCGCCATCGCGCCGCCGTCGGTGCCGGGCGCGCTGCTCGCGGGCGGCGCGATGGGCGCGCCGGGCGGGAAGTGCGAGCGGTGGTGCCGCTCGAGGTCGTCGTGCGCGAAGACCGCGGCGCACACCGGGCACCGCCGCGTGCGCAATTGCTCGTCCGTGAGCTTCATGTACGGCACGGTGACCTGCTGCAGCCGCCGGGTCGCGGAGACAACCTTGGGGCCGAAGGGCGATCCAGGAGGCGGCTGGACGCGGGGCTGTGAGGAGGAGGCGTGCGACGACGGGACGGAGAGCGAGGAGGGCAAGGAGGGCAAGGAGGGCGCTCGCGTGGACGCCGAGGACTGGCTAGGGTGCGAGGAGCGGCTGCCCCCGCTGTGGTGATGCGGAGAGCTGGCTGGCCCACCAGAAATGCCCGATTTATGCGCGAGCTGTGCGATCGCATGCGCGGTAGCGGTGTGCCCGGGGTGCTGGACTGCAGCATAGTCGTAATGGTATTCAGGCGAGCCGTGGCCCTGGTAGGCAGCTTCCAGAGAGGATCTGCAAGATCATAGTAAACATCTGCACTGCATACCGCGAGTATCATAAATGAACTCACTGATGGCCGTCATAGTCAGAGTACATGGGGAGCGGCAGCTCCGGTGTAGAGGGAAGGGAGCCCGAGGACGAGCTGGAATGAGCCGGAGAAGGCATGTAGCCAGACACCCAGGGGGTGGAATACTGCTCTGTATATTCGGCGTAGGCGTTTTCGTCCATCATATGGGCCTCGGGAACGACGTAGTTGCTTTCAACATTAGTCGCGTCGCCGCCGTAAGCATAGGCGTTGTAAAGACGGCCGTCGGGCGAGGGCCTGGGTGCAGACTGGCCATGGCGCGAGTAGGACATTGCGATGCGAAAATGGCGAAAATGGCGAGGCGGCGTGAGATGCCCTCCTCCCGCATCCTGCTAGCCATTTTATACGCCGTACGAAGTGGCGGCGCGCACGAAAGCGTTGTCGCAGGTGCCGCAGCGTCGACGGCTATCCGAGTGGCCTAGGGGGACATTTCGGGCCACACGTTGTGCAGCGGCGTCCACAAAGACAAACGCATCAAAGGCGCATCCGGCGCATTCTCACAAAGGCTGAGTGGCAGACAAGTGGCAAATGAAATCCTGTAGTGACGTCAGCTGTCAGAGAGAAAGAGAGTCGTACTGCAATCTTCACACGTGTTGAGTGTGAGATCAAGCAGCACTCACGGATGCTGTGAAGTGCTGCAGCTCATGTGACAACTTGAAGGACATGGCCGTTGAGATCAAAGCCTGGGCAGGCGTCTATGGAGAAACGCCACAATGCCCTCCCAACAGGGCATGAGGTTCTCACGCTCTGCCTAACTCACAGGTCTTGCAGCCTGTGTACGATGCGTATCGTGATCAATTTCGTGTCGTGCGGTATTCACAAACTGCGGCAAGATAGACGTCTGGTGATGCGCTGACGCGCGCCCTCAACGAGGCCTACCAAACCTACACCACCACACAGGCGGCGCAGAGAGAGGCGAAGGAGAGGTCGCGCGTTCGCTCTGACAGTCTGTGTGGGTGGCGGTCGAGCGAATACTGGTCGCGACGGTTGGCAGTGAGGTAACGAGTAGTGTAGCCGTGTCGTGCAGGTGTCGCGCAATGTAACGTAGGACGAGATTGAAATAAAATTTAGTTCAGCAAAAACTCAAATATTGCCCTTCGCGTGGGCTGGAAAACGCAGAAAACTTGGTCGCGACGCAGAGGAGCTTGAAGCGCAATGTATAGGCCCGGGGGGGAAGGGGGAATTTGTATTCAGGGCTCGCAAGTGCACTGTATTTATCTACAGACGGCCATGCACGTGCTTGCGCGATCAATTGGGCGCGGCAAGCCGCAAGGCGCTCGCGCTCGTGATGAGTTGTATGCGCCTCGCGCAACATCGCCGGGGGGGGAGGGGGGGGAGCTGGCCAAGGCGCTCCGGGGCGTATCACCGTCTTTTGAACTTGACTCATGGGGCCTGCAACGAAGTTGAGTCGATGGATAAAGTTGGTTGGATATTGAAGACTCGGAGGTAGGAGCATGTACAGAAGTTGCATATATTGAGGAGAGTACTGTGTCTAGCGCAGGCATAATATTCAAAAGAAAGCATGAAGCTATGGAAATAGCAGGGTAGAGTCCGTTGATGTGAGAAGGAACACATATTTGAGCAACTCAAACAACACTTCGCAAAGTCCAGCGGCCTCGAAGGCTACAGAATCGCACACAACGCCCACCTGTGTCTCCTCACATGCCGTATCAGCGCGTCCGTGCGCGAGAACTCCATGCCGCACCCGCACACGTCGTCGCGTATTCCGTAGTGCGTCTTGAAGTGCCGCACAAGGTCCGCCGCGCGCTTCTTCCCATAGTTCCACCTGCACGCCGGGCAGACCAGCGTGCCGGTCTCTGCCTTGGTCAGCTCGACGTACTCGCTCGGGAGCCCGATCTGCTCGTTGCGCGACGGGGTGTGCGTCGGCACCACGCGCCCATTGGGCGTTGTTATCGTCGTCGTCGTGTGCTTGCGGGTGTACGGGGCGGCGCGGTCGCGCGCGGCCGCGCGTGCGGGCTTCTGGGTCGGCGCGCGCGCGCTGTTCTTGGGTGCGGCACGCGCGGCCCTCGCGTGAGAGGTGGAGGCGGAGGCGACGGCCTTCTTTGCCGCGCGCCGCGCCTTGGACGTCGACGGCGCGTACTCCGCGTCGTCCTCAGATTCGCTCTCGGAGAAAGACTCGAGATGAGGGGAGGCGGGCGCGACCTCGCCGTCTAGGCCCAGATTCCCCATGGCGCCGCACAGCGACGAGGGTGAGAAGGTGGGAGGGCTCGATGGCGCGGAGAAGGATTCGTAGGAGTCGGATGGGAGCGAGGACGTTTCGGAGATGGGGGAGATGGGCGAGAGAGGCTGGCTGGTCAGGCGTGGTGTGGGTGGAAGGTTGGGACAGTAGCCAGAGAGGAGGATGGGAGAGATGGAGAAGGATTCTTGCTCGTCGATGTACGGGAGCGTACTATAGGGTGCAGGAGGGGTCGACAGTTGACTCATGTACGGCCTATTCTGGCGTCAGCTGTGTGTGACAAGAGATACACTGGGTTACTCACATGATGTCACCACGCCCGTATGGCACAAAACCGCTCAAGAGAGACGACTCCCAAGCAGACGGGAAGGGCAGAGAGGAAAGCTGTACTGGGCTGCCATGGCTGGGCGAGTACTGGTCGGGGTAGCGCGACGGCGCGGAGCGCAGATCGTTGTGGAAAAGTGACTGAGTGTTCGTCTTGTCTTCGCCAAGGCCTGACGCAAGGAGACCACCCCCCAAGTAGACAGGGCTGTCGCCAGACTCGGTATGGGAGGGGGCAAAGGGGAAGGACGCGTCGAAGGGCGGGAAGAAGTTCATGTCGGGAGGGGACATTGAGGGCGTGCTCGAAATGGGCAGGGTGCTGCCCTCCCCCCTCGCGCAGCCCGTCGCTTTATACAGTTCGCGGGCAGAGCCCAGTATCCGGGAAGCACCTTGTCATCGCGGGAGAAAGAGACCACGCTGGGCTCCGGGCACATAGTGATCCAGACGAGGTGTTACTTCCACACAGCGTGTTATTCCGAAAGGTGCTCGCCGGGGGCCTGGCGGGCAGGGGAACACGGTCGCAAGTGATCCAAGAGCGCTGCGCGCTAATCCGCCGTCTCGCCACACGGCCTCGTGGCAGCCTGCTGCCCGAGTGGCGAAACCGACGACGCCAGGGCCACCCAGCCGCCGCCGCCGCCGCCGTTGAATGCCTCCCCCCGCTAGGAAAAGAAAAGGAAAAGTGTGAGCAAACGCACTGTGGAAGCCGCAGCACAGAGCTCACCATAGGTGCCAAAAAACAGCGCGGGAGGGCGGAGGGGCACGACCTGCGGGAGCGCGGTCAGTGGTGGTGCAATGGCAAAGCACAGAACAAAGAGATCGCCGGTGTGCCTCTATACCAATCCATGATGAATGGAGACTAGTGTGCGCGCATCAAGCGCTGGGACGATGCAGGGCGGACCACTGGCGGACCCACAAAGAAGCAGCGCAAACTTCGAAGCACCCTCGGAGTCGGGCCGTTTCCAAATGACACGCACACTCCTCGTGCCCGAGTGGCGAGACGCCTGGGTAGCGGGGCTGCAAAAGATCATGTCACCCCAAGTGATACGAAGCTACACCTCCGCCATCAGTGATGCATGTGATGGGCTGGCTACATGAACTCCAGCCCTTTGTGCCCGGCAACTAATGAAACAGCATTCAAGACAAGAAGGCCGCGCAACGGAGCTCTCACCCACCGCGCCGACTCTTGGCAGTCAAGAACAAAGGTCCCATAAAATATCTGCGCACCGCGCGCAAACTCTACAATTAGTACGGGTCTACATAGTACTGCTTTTTACGAGTCCGGGAAGAGGAAAGGACGGTATGTCTTACACCGAATATACAAAATCAAAAAGAATAGGGATAGTATTCGTCCATGTGTATCAACAGTCTAAAGATTAATCCACCACCAGTGCTCAGGCGAGCGCCTTGACGAGCAGGAAGGTAGCAAAGAGCGCGGCAGCAGCCGACGACCACCCAAGCCTCGCCGCGTCCGACGACTGCGTGCCCGTCGCAAGGCTCGCACACACCGAGCCCGTCTTGTTGAGCGACGACGCGGGGACGATGACCATCGGGTTGCCGCCGGACGCCGTGACGGAGACGCCGCCGTTGCTGTCCGCGGTGATCTTCGTGCAGCTGACAACGTCGACGAGGGCCTCGTTCGCCGAGTAACCCGCCGAGGCGACCGTCCACTGCGGGCTGCTGGACGCGCCCTCGTTCGAGAGCAGGGCGAGCATCGGCGGCTTCGAGACGGCGATGTGCGCCGTGGTCGTCTCGATGAACTTGAGCGGAGTGCTGTAGAATTGGCTGTTCGCGCTCGCGGCGGCCTTGCGGGCGGCGTTCAGAGCCTGGGCGTGCTTAACGAGGGGCTTGTCGGTGGCATAGCCAGAGAGCCAAAGACTGTGTCGAGAGGTCAGTAATGGTGGTGTGAACGAAATATTTTGCAACTTACGCCTCACGGTTGGCGGGATCAGCACCTCCCTGGTAGCCTTGTTCCTGACCGTAGTAGAGGATAGGAATGCCGTCCTGGACGAAGGGCCAAGCCATTGCGTTCTTAATGAGCTGAATACAGCGTCAGACACAAGGTTCCATCAAATGTCAATAAGAGGATTGACGTACTGCTTGATCATTGGTCTGTCCACCAAAGCGAGGCTGGTCGTGGTTCTCTAGGAAAGAGGCAATGACGTTGCCGCTGAAGCTGCCGTTGCCATACGTGCTCTGTGTGTCCTTGTAGGTCTCGACAAGCGCCGACAAATTGCCCTGAGGTGTCATGAAGCCCGAAACGAGCGGGAACCAGTCGGGGTAGTCCAAGACGGCAGGAAGGAACTTGGTGTAGGGGCCGACGTAGACGGTTTCGTTGGCAAGCACCTCGCCGACAGCCCAAACACCAGCACTGTCCTTGAAGCCGGTCCAGAAGTCCTGGCGGACATGCTTCACCGTGTCGATACGAACGCCATCAACGCTGTAGTTGCTGACGGTGTTGTGGATCCAGTCGTACCAAAAGTTGATGACGGTCTGGTCCTCCGTGTTGGTGTCTGCCAAAGGCAAGCTCGAGTCGCCGAGCCAGCACTGCTCGACACGAGTCTGGTTGCCTGCGTAGGAAGGCGGGTTGGGGTAGTCCGTCGCGTTGATGAAACATTCGGTGTGGAAAGATGACTGCGAGGAGAACGGCGAGGGATAGAGGGACGTATAAGACGGAGGATCCGAGGGTGCCGCCAAGTGATTGATGACGACATCGATCATGAGGTACATATCCCGCTTGTGCAGCTCGGAGGCAAGCGACTTGAGGTCGTCTGCCGAGCCGAAGTGCTCGTTAACGGACGTCGGGTCCTGGGTCCAATACCTGGTAGCGACGTCAGCAGTGTACCGCAGCAAAGCGTCGAGCAACGCACCCATGGAAGGCTTCGCCCTCAGTCGTGTTTCCCTCGAGGTTCTTTACAATGGGCGAAACCCAGATGGCGTCGAAGCCCATGTTTTGAATATAGTCGAGCTTGTTGATGACACCTTGCCATGTTCCACCACAGTAGACTCGGTTGGACGTGTCGCACGAAGGGCTGGAGCCGTCTGTCGTGGCGAACCTGTCGGTAACAAGCTAAAGACGGATTCAACACACACTCCGTTTCTACATAGAGTCCGCGTACCTGATAGATCGACCTGCTCTGCCAGTCGGTTGCCGAGGCGGCACGCACGGCGGGCACCGCGAGGAGTGCTGAGAGTAAGACTTGAGTGCGCATCGTAGTCGATGTCGTGCGGTTCGAAAAGGAGGCTGGAGGAAGGACAGGCTGTATTTAAAGGCAGGCGGGGAAAAAAGACCGTTCCTTCGACGCCGCGCGGAGTTCACGGGGCTGGAGGAAAGAGGCGAGGCTAGAGTCAGCCGGGAGAAAGGAGAGGAGGTGGTGGTTAGGAAACAAGCCGGTGTCGGCGCTCGACATCGGGCTATGTATGCCTTCGCAAACTGCCGCTCGCCGAACGGCTGTCCAGTACTTCCTGGACACTTGCCATTTCTAGCATCCCATTACCCCAATTGGAACTAGAGTTGTGGCCCTTGATTTCGAGGGTCTCGTCCCGCCGTCTGGCTCTCGCGAGTCTGCGCCGTCTCATCCTGCATCGCTCAATTCTGGTCTCACTTTTCTCAGTGCAGAGGCGGCAGAAACTGAACTAGCTTTTGATAATACACGTTGCCGAGGGCCTAGCGACGCTAGACAGATCGCCGCCCTGAGACAGGTAGCTGTTCCGCACCACAGTTGCTTAACGAGCAAGTTTTTGGGCACAACAGTCTTCAAATCTGCGTGACATTCCGGCCGTTCCAAAGCTCAGATCTCAGAGCGAATATGCGTATTGGCTCGAATAGCAAGTTGGAAAGACTGTTGGAGATGTCATAACACGTTAAGACGAGTGCACACACTCGAGCGGCCGCCGAGACTTACCGCCTAGGTCCTATAATTTGGGGTGCAGCGAATCAGCTTGACCCCTCGGAAGACTATGACGTTGGTTCTCCACCGTCGGCAACCATAGCTACCGACAACCGAGCCCCATAAACAAATGACAGGTGCAGTATATATATAAGTATAACGATATACACATACATATGAGCGAGAAGCCATGCCGTTCGATGAGCCCTGCGCGAAATGCTATGCCAATATTAGCCACCCCAGGCAGGCGTGATGGTTGTATGTATGCCAGCAGTCGAGCAACGCGCTCGGACTGAGCTGATTAAACCCGCATTCAACGGGGACTAATAGCACACGTTCGCGATAATATACCTAGCTAACACGATCTCAAGACCACACTTTCCTCCACGCCACCGCTACCTTCTGGCCCGCACCTGCCTCGCCCTCTTCGGCGCTGGCATTGCAAGCGCGTCGTGGTTGGGCGCCGGCGCCCGCGCGCGCGTCTGGTACTGGTGCTGAGGAGGCGGCAGCGGCGGCGCTGGCTGAACATGCACGCGGGGCACGACCTGGGGAACATATGGGTTCGCAAGCGGTTGTACGGCGCCTGGCCGGCGAGGCGCAGCTGCGAATGCTTGGGGAGGAGCAGGAGGATATGCCGGATTCTGCAGCCTCTGTTGCAGCAGGCGGAGGTCGTCAAGCCTTCCAGCAACATACGCGTTGTCTATGCCGAACCCGCCGAACCCTGGCACTGGTGCGATCGGAAGGGCAACGTGGTGGTGGTGATGGTGGTGGTGCGGGTTGTTGCACACCGTAGGCTTTGGAGGCGCAGGCGGGAGTTCAACTTTGAGATCTGCGTCTCCCACTTCGGGATTGGCGCGCTTGACTTCCTCTTGAGCACGCTTCGCTGCCGCTGCCACCTATTGATATTTTATTAGGAAAACATGTGCGCAACCGAGCAACCATGACCTACCTCGTCTGCGTGGCGCTGTTCTACGGAACTATCCCACAGCTGGCATTTCTTCGGGTCCTTAGCGGTGTTATACGGCGGGGCTTGATTGAAGTGCTCGTAGCCATGGATGATCTTCCTACACACATAACATGACAATGTATGGCAGTGAGGACAAACCATCTTGTTGCACTGCAAAAATATAAGTTGACAAGGTCAGAACACTCCCCGGGAGACTTACGCCTGACTCTTTGATGAACGCTATCGCAATGAAGAGGGTTAGATGTCGTGATTAAACATCCATGGCAGTCACGTACCTTTGTTACACTTCGGACAGTTGCGCATGAGCGCAGCAGCTAGCAGAGCTCGATCAGGACAACTCAGGTGAAGGTCGTAGACCAGGCGTACTCATGGCTTCCTCGACTGCATGACGAGCATCAAGTTTCTTGTCGACGTCGGCCTCTGTTGGAGTACATCAGAAAATCCCCTTAACGCCATCTCGAAGCTGATAGACGCACCTTCGCAGCTCTTCGGCAAGTGGTCCTGACAAACGCGTCGGATTAGCATCTTCACAGGGCACTGTCGTTTTGTGGCGTACTTACCAGCTTCTTACACTTCCTACACGACACCGCACCACAGTCCTCCCTTTCGCACCTGAACAGCTTCTCGTGCTCGTTCTCGATGACGACCTGGTACTCGCAGAAGGGGCACTCCTCCAGGTTCTCAAGCCCAGCAGCTTCAAGCTCCTTGCGTTGGCTGACGCGCTCGTAGAGCGCGAGGAGTTTGGGCGACAGGATCTGGCGGAGTGCGGACGGTGTGAAGAGCAACTTGCACCCGGACTGGTCCATGCACGCAATCGCAGGGTTATGCTCGCCGAGCAGCGTCGACGCGTAGTGCGTTACGCAGTCCACGCAGAAAAGATGGGCGTCCGGACACTGCGTCATTTTGCTCTAGAACAGCCGTCAACCCATGTTTCAATGGCGAAAGGAGAATGCAGGCTTACGAAGGGATATGAAGAGAAGCAGCAGCCGCACTCGAAGCCCTCCCCCTCATCTTCCATCGCGCTGTTCATACCGGCAGCGACCTCATCCTGGAGTTTTCGAACGAGCCATGCTCGCTCCTTCTCGAACTCAGGGTCAGAACGCTGAGCAGCTTTCCCCTTTCCTTTCGTCTTCTTCCGAGGAACGGAATTCGAGGGGGTGGGCCCTGATGGCTCAGCGCGACGGTGCTTGGCCCGGAGGGTCAGGAAAGTGGGAGCGTAGAGCCTGTTATGTAGACCGAACTCTATGAGTAGGATCTGGTAGGGTATCTCAGGGAAGTCGTTAGATAATTGAGCCTAAAATGAGGTTAGCAAGCGTTCACATATCAGTGTCCGTGGAACGCACTCACCAGAGATAATTCATCATAATATTTGCTATACCTTTTTGCACGAGTCGCGTCCGCGTAGTCGACTTCCCCCAGAGCTTTTGCCTTTTTGGACCCAGAACCCTCGCCGTCATCCTCGGCGTCACGCTTCCGCTTCTTCGAGACCTTCGGGTAATCCGGATTCTCAAAGAGAGTATGCAAGACGCCCTGTAGCGCACGATCATATGCATCGACGCTGCTCGGCTGCCCCTCCCCTTCATCTACTCGCTGGATGTCCAAATTATGTTGAATGAGCTTCGTCACATGCGTCGGCTCAACGTCTGGTATGATCTCGAGTACCTGGGCAAGGATGCGGGGTACTGGACCTTGTTCCGGTTCGGGAGCGGGGGGCGGAGGGGCGAGGGCAGCAGAAGAGGCGGATGCAATTGGGCGCGCGGCAGGTCCCTCTCCCTGGTCGTTTGCGTCGGGCTCTAGTAGTCTGTATACGTCTAGCTCAGACTGAGTGCTGCGGTTCATGACGCTGTCCAACGGTGCCGCTTTGTGTTTCTCATTTAGCGGAGAATTATTTCTTGGCATCCGGTTGGCAGCTGCTCTTGGTCTTGGGTTTCCTGGAAGTAGCGCAATAGCAGGAGCCTTCGGGTAGCTCGCATCTTCAAAGAGAACATGTAGGATGCCCTGCACAATTCGTTCATCGTCGTTAACATCAAGGTCTGGGACGTCTCCCTCCGCGCTGTATACGCTTATTTGGTGGGCTATTACCCTGTGAAGGAAGCTGCGCTCAACGTCTGGGAGAATCTCCAGGACTTGAGCAGCGATGCGGGTGGTGGCCACTGGAGGCATGATAGATGCAAGTGAATTGCTGGCAGAAGGGGGTGGGAGGGCCGCGGGAGATGGGCGATTTTCTACCCGAGGAGACAGACGGTCGGCCACTGTGGCTTTTAGACTCCTTTTACACTTGTCCTTGGGTGACGGCTGGATGTACGGGCGACCTGGCGGAAGTGATAGCATGTCGCCTGCACCCAACATTGCCTGCACATCCTCCGCTGAGTCTGAATACGCCGGGTGTTAGCCGTTACGGACGTCGCTCCAAGCCCCATTGTGCTTCGCTTACCAGAGTCGATCTCGGGTAAGAATAGTGGAAGTTTCCGCGGCGACCCTTTCGATGGCTCTACGTTATCTCGCCATGCCTGTACTGCCCTAGCTTTCCCCTTCCCCTTCTCTGAGGGTTGTACGCCTTCGTCTTCGTCCGAATCCTGAATTTCTATAACGTCCTGCGCCGCGATGAACGGGCCTCTTCTTCTGGGAGGTGGTGGTGCACGGCGCCGGTGATGTGGCTTGCGACGAGGTGACGATGGGCCAGCGGGATTGAGAGCGACGAATTCAACGCTGTCGTCGTCGTCCATCGCGGTCGGAGGTGAGCGCAGAAGCCACGAGCCGACCGCGACCACGCCAGGAACATTGCGGTGATAGGGGTCATGCAGCGTATCGTCCTGGTGTCAGATGTCTCCATGTAGCAGGCATGCTAGGACGACCAGTCTTCTACTGACTGTGCCGTATGGACATGATCCTGTCGTCGTGTTATAGACATTTTGTGTGTTTGTAGCAACTTTTATACTCATATTATTTGCGAGGGATGGACGTTCGGATTTTTTTATCGTTCGCGGTGCTCAGGGTCTGCTCAACAGGCCTGGGGTCTCCCATAGCGCGACCGCGACGCGGGGCGTGTCACAGTCATAGTCGTGACATGGGCGGAAGCGGGGTAGCGTGACACCGCGTTGTTCGATGACTCACCATACTTAGGTGAACGTTTGGTCGTTCCAACGTTGATATGATTTGAAGGCCTTGAGGCTTCAAGCTTCAAGCATCAAGACGCTATGACGAGACGGTGTAAGTGCCAAAAATGATTTTCCAATAGGGCGTATTTTTTATTGACACCACTGAGCCTGCCCTTTGCAACCCGCACACTTCTAATGATATTCTTGCTCTTTCCACAGCGCATACGAAAGGATAAGAACTGCGTTGACAACGCATAAAGTCGGTACGGTACTAGGTCGGTATTGTCTCATTTCAATTTGATTCCTTCGGCTCTTGATCTTGCGAACTTAGATACAGGTAAAGATCGGTGCATAGGCGCAGTCACCTTGCTTTGTCCTCGTATATGTGCTCTGATATCACAAAGGCTGGATCAGAACCGCGAGGCTCAGGCAAGACGGACGAAATGGTCTGGCCATCTTCGCGTAGTACGATACCCAACAGTGATGACTAGTGATGTGTGGCACCCTCCAGCCTAGTCGCTCCTGAGTCGGCCTCGCCTTGGGTCGTTTAAGAATCTTTCAAAAGGCACGTTGCAACCTGTTACCGAACCACAGAATGACAAGACACTAATTGGACTTTATTACTGCCGTGAACTAGTATTCTTAAAGCTATGTGTCAAGTGTTCCCTGTGGCAACTAGTCGAGATGCAGGATGAATACCTGTAAGTATTTTCATCTCTAGACCATCCGTTTTACAGCCGTTAAGGTATTCGTAGCCATCATACTACTGTGAAGCGACGCACTTCGCAGGGTTCGGACGAATTCCATCTGCGATATGACAAGGGTGATTGCCTAGGAATCTGCACAGCGGCGCTAGCATCTATGGATCCACGTGTAATTGAACAGGACTCTTGCCCGGGCGGCACTCCCGAATGAAGAGTGCCACTGACCTATCACTGAGCTTTGATCACCGTTCGGGGCCATTCTCGATACTACGGTCCAAACAAGTCCCAACGAGACCGGCATCTACCCCTGGGCCCCCGATCCCTTATCGACGTCGAGCACCTTCTTCTGCACTGGACGATCTCGGCCCTCTTCACATTCTAGATCCTTTCCAAATTACCCAAGGGTTCGTCGAATAATAAGCTTAACAGATCCCGAACGTTTGGCCGGACCCCCCATGCAACGACATCGGCCCCTTTCAGAGCCTTAATGCCTGTGAGAGGCGATGCCCCTTTGAAAGCATTGGTGCCCGTGAGAGAGGCCCAACACTTGCGAGCTATATAAACAGGAGTAATGCGAGATCAGTGGTACGTATCTCTCCGCTCACATCGCACTCTCCATATACACGTAGCGTCCTGCACACTTGGAGACAATGAGCGTCGACTCATACTCTATACACAGCTCCTCGCCGGTCGTCTTCGACAACACAAACATGTCGTGGATGTCGGAGTACGTCAACTGGGATCTGTCGGAAGAGGGTGTATTGGTGGAAGATACTACGCCTAGCACACCACTGGAAGATCTACAGGGCTTATCCCCGGAATCCACTGGTCGTACATCTCTATCTGGTGGTATCGTCCCAGTACTGGCTACCCATGGTACCTCTAGCACTACGACGACGTATGTTCTAGGTCTTTGTTCATACAACTCTATATACTCATCCCGCACCCTATGAAATGCAGCCCAGACCTTGTTGATGGCACACTCTCGCCAAATTTCCCCACCGGTGATGTCCCGAACACGCCGCCACTCGCCCGTCGAAACGGACGGAATGGGGCCATGAGGTTTTGGTGCCCCTCGGGTACACAACAAAGAAGCTTTCTCGACGTCTTTGATTCGTATGCTTATACTGTGGCTTTCTCCCACGTTGATGCTACCTTGGAGGGACCAAACTATACATCTTTTCCTTTACTTCCAGAAGAACTGAAACGTCGTGAAGCCGAATGCAACTCTCCTTATAGCACCTCCTCTATATCCGCGCTCTCTGGGCTTGTCTTACTGGACCTTGCGGCTGAACTTCCATCTCTCGACGCGACCGCCCTTTTCCGTCCTTTCACCCCGGCTTTGGGTCCCACAACTCGCCTTCTTGGACCCTACGTTATGTCCACCGCCTCCATAGCAGCAGATCATCACGACGCTACCGACATGACTACGGACGTCTCTGCGCTGTCTTCGCCTTCTCTGCCGTCAGAGGTCCTGGAGGATCCTGATACTCCATCCACCAAATCGACTAGTCGTGTCGCCAAGAAACGCACCAGAAAGCCTTCCTTCGCGCTGTCGCCTCCTAAGTCACGAGCTATACAAGATCATATGGATGAGACCAAGTCGACCCCCTCCGTTCGTCCTCACCGCAACACAAGGAAGACCAAGCGTGCTCTGGCCTCAAGACCTTACATCCGACCGTCTGCGCCACTTGGTAAATCTTCGACTGCATCGTCTTGTCGCGACGCCCCGCAGGCCGAGATTAAGTACGAAGTCCCCAGAATCCCGCAGTTTCTGAGGAGCGACGGCTCGTGGGAGTTCAGTGCGGACGGCAGCTGCCCCCGCTGCGGCAACTCTGTCAAACCACACGAACGCAAGCGCCACTTTAACGACCACTGGCAGGTGGACGACCGCAAGAACCCGGACCGCAAGGACGCGCTCGACGTCGTCTGTCATGGTGTCACGGTCAAGGAAGCCCAGCGGTGTGGACTCGATTTTGACTGTGCGGATGTGAGGTTGTGGAAAGACGAGCTGTGGGTCGGCGGGTGCTTCAGGGGCTTCGGGCGCAAGACGTCTCGGAACAGACACTTGCGAGACGGCACCTGCCGCTCACGACCGTGGGACAGCCAATCATTCAGTCCTGTCGCAGGGGGAAAGAGACTCGCCGTGTCTGAGGGGGAGATGGACGGCAAGGTTAGAAGGTGATATTACTCTTGGCTTTCGAACGTTCTATCTTGGAGTTTGCTATTTGAATATAGTTCATATCTTGTTTTGGGGGTAGAAATCGTTAGTGCACTTCGCGGTAAAGATGTCACACGAACTATGGACTATGGTTTGGAGACTATATAGATGATTATAGTGAGGTTTATGTTAGCCTGAGGCTACGAAGAGTAAATTCATAATATACATTTCTATGCACTGCGATAGGCGGTGAGGATAGGTTTCCAGTGTCCGTTACTCATATAATGAAGTCTCATCAAGAATAGCTCCTCACTCTTCGGAAGGTTCGAGACCTCTTGCTCATCCTGTTTCGTCTTAATCTACAAAGCTCTTGAATTACTATCTGATTGGTGGTAGCCTGAGGTCCAAGAGAACACGTACATCCTGATAAACTGTCCACAAAAGCTCGGCCATCACATAAACAAGCTGCCAACGTGGCATGACCGGTGGTATGGTGAACCAATTTCCGCCTTGAGATTGTGGCCACTACGGATTTGGTCGTGGTAAGCACGGTTCCCGGGCCATACGATACGAGACATAGAGACAGACCTGAATCCAAGCCTGTGGTGATGTCTGCCCATCCGACGTGGCATCAGCCATATGACAAAGTATATCGGGATCGTCTAGAATTGTAGTACAAAGAAACGGCAGGAGGGCCGCTGTCAGCTTGATTCCCTTGGTCCTCGTACTAGAAGACGGGGCGAGTGGCCCAGTCCCGAAAAGGGTACACGAGAACTCGATGTCTCGCTCGTGCGTCTCAGTGACGAGAGAGGCGTTGTGTTCTTCTTCCACAATTCTCGGTGGATGATTATCTCCTTCGAGGATCATATTGCTATCAGCGAGCATACTAATACTAGTCTATGAAGCAATATAAAGCATAAGTAAATGGACATTGAAATTGCTTACAGCACGAAACTATTTACGGACCATAATGGTAGCGAACCGGGTGGAAGTAAGGAAGGGGTAGTTTGATGGTAATGGTAGAATGACAAGCCGTCTGAATCCTCTGAGCTGCGCCCTTTATACGACAATCATCAGTGGCCACTTCATGGCAGTTCCCACGGTGGCATGTTCAAACACCGCGAACGGCCACAGACACAGAGAGCAGCTGCATAGCAACTATACTAGCCTAATATTCACCTTTTGTGTCCGCTCATCTGGAGAATCCGTTTCCACAATTTGGAGGGGGGGCTGTGCCATTCTTCCGGTGGATTCTTACGGCGAAGAACAATGCCAGTGGCGCTGGCCTCGTGGTGCACCGAGGAGAGGTTACCGTGACGAATAATGTGCTATCGCTTCGATATGGCCAGCGGTAAGCTTCCGCTAGCCGCACTTCAAGTTGCAGAATCCAGTCACAAGCCTGGCCGCTGGCAGTGTAGACGTACACCCCGGGCCTCCATGTGATCCTCTATCGGTACATCCACGGTCTGAGGCAAAGTCGCTCTGGCTGCCGCCAGCTTTTCCGAATCTTCTCCGTGGGATTGAGTACTAGTTCTGTATTCGTACGCACTTGTATCTGCATGTTCTGATAAGCTACCATCGAGCTTGTAAAAAATGAGATGTACTTATGCTGGTGCCAGTGTTTGTTCCTGTAATTTCGATTCTATCCTTTTTGTCACTGGACTTGGGCTTTGTCATCAGCGAACAAGTGCATAATGACTCGGAAAGATTAACAAATAGAATTACAACTATGACTTTCCAAAAAGGTAGTTTAAATAGAGTAAGTAGTGATCTTTTAACTACATCTAGATACACTTCA
>KN840614.1:0-22135 GCA_000832265.1 Phlebiopsis gigantea 11061_1 CR5-6 | reverse complement strand
TCGCTGTTGAGCTGGAGTCCGCTACATTGTCACGATTCGTTATCCCTGTGATATGTGAGCGTGGTGCCTACAGACGATACAGACAGATAACTTACACCCCAACGCGTCCGCAAGAGCTGTGAATCTGCCGAAGGCGAATGTGTGCGATGGTATTGCGCCAATAAGACCCTCGAGGACCTCGTCGTCGGTCTTGCACGCGATGGTTGTGGTCGCTTTCGACCCATGCCAATTCGCCGGATTGCCGTGATCAACGACTATGGAAGACACCGTGCCATTCCTCGCTCGCGACATGCGTTCAAAGATAGACTCAAAGTCGACTTTGAACTCGCCATAGCCGGGTCCTGTATAGGACGCATTGAACAAAGGTGCCCAATATCAGATAGCGATGGTTAGTGACATACCGTTGTCCACCTTCTTCTTTAGCAAATCCAAGCACGCCCTTGCGTCTTCCTCCGGGTCGTGACCGCCTTCTCCGCGATTTTGAATCTCGCGACCACACCACTTCTTGGTCAACCATGCCAAACCAGGCTTTAGTGGCCTGCCGCGGGGATGGTGGAAAATCACAGCTGTGTCGATGCATCGAGGATGGCAAATTTTGAGAGCTTTGAGGTCCGACTCAAGAGAGTGCCCGAGAAGGATAGGCGTAGGCGTCGTGGAGAGTACGTTCATGACGTGAGTTTGCACTTCTTCGAAAGTCGTGTCTACATTCGCGAGGGCTTCCTCGGTTATACCCGACCATCTATGAAGAATTAGGGAAGGTTCAAACGACTAGGAGAAGCACTCCGCAAACCGAGTTAGGTAATCCGTGATATGCTTCTTCGGCTTGACCAGCTTGTCATACAAGACGATGCCGGACGCGTAGTCTATGAGGCATACCCTCGCCAATTCCTTGCCGTCTTCGGTTTGACACTGCGTATTATTAGGGCGTGCGTCCTCTGCACACGGGATATAAACTTACCATTTCACAGTCCATCGCAAGGATGCGAGCTTGTTTGCCTTCCGTTATGTTAGTTGAGGGCTGAGGAGTCTCTATCCAGCCTTCAGATTTTTCGAATGTGTCGGCGACATAAGAAGGCATAGGATAGTCGTTCTCCAGCATCTGCTCTGTCGTCAGGATATATTGCAAGGGAGTCTTTTCCTGCGAGCGTTCTGCTGGATGCCATAATCAGCAGGTCGAACAAGGATTCCGACATCATATATATCTCACAGGTCACCCTCTCCAATATTCTACGCTTCTTTTCCTCTCCTGATACCGGTGCTTGGAAAAACGCGCTCAGAACGGAGTGCATTCTGTGTTGATCTCCCGGGGCATGTGTTGGGCAAGCATGGCTGAATGTTCTGGCCACAAACGGTACCCCTGTCGAGGGCCCAGCTTCTTGAGGTAGCGGAATCTCCAGAGGGAGATGAGGGTTTGAGGTTGCGGAAGTGGGCAAAGGAGGAAGACAGAGGACTTCTGGCGTGAGTCCAGGTAGAAGGATGGCGACAACTTTCTGAACCGAGCGAGCATTCTAGAACCAGTATTAAGACCGGAGACAGAGATGACATTAATTCGACATACCTCGACCCGTACAAAGCTCGGCGGAGGTCCGTCTGCGGCTATGTGCAGTACTAAATCACGAATATCCTGGAAATAGTAAGTGATAGCCTGACACTCCGATGCAAACGGCGTACCGAGATGCCAACAGCCTCCCTCCGCTTCATGATCTCGCCCTTGTTGTACATGAACCTAGGTGGATTCGCCTATAGTACGACAACCATGAGTTACTCTAGCAGCGTACAGTGAAAGTAGAGGAAACACACACGTTCAGCTTGCCCTCCACCTTCTTCGTCTTTTTGGACTTGCGCTTCTCGACTTTCGTCCACCCATCTTCCGAGTTCTCTACAGTCATGAGGACATCCTGTTGGGCTTGGACACTGCCGGCAGGTGACTCGCGTGGAGATACCTTCAGTTTCTTGGAGACCGGGGAGCCCGAGGAAGAGGCAGGCGTCGACGAGAACTCCTGTGACCGCTTCATCGCATCCACAGTCTGGACAAGTGTTGAAGTTGCTGCTCAGCAGCGAGGCATAAGTTTTGAGCACGGCGAGTGTAGAGCGTCAGACCAGGCATGGCCATAAGTTCCCACGGCTGGGCAGTATATCGGCGTCTAATTGAACCTCCCCTTTCCGTGACGGCCACAACGCGTACGGGGGTCTTCAACATTGTGAGTGACTCACAGGTTCAACGGAATATGATTGAACATATCAGTCAATAGATATTCTGTACTGTCGAGACGCGGCCCAGAGCTGTGTGTTTGCGGAGTCTAACTTTCAAGACGTACATCGAGACTCCAGACTTATAGTCATGGTGTTACTATCGCCAGCCTCGCCGCCAAGACTCCTCCCACTGCAACGGCCGCAGCTTATCCGGTGGCCCCATCAATATCTTTTGCCGCTGGCGGTGGCCCATAGAAAAGGTATAAAAGGGTGACTAGAATGCAGGCTCCCAGGGAATATCGAGCTCACCTTCACACGGTCATATGCACGCTCTATATTTCCAAATATGGTGAGTCCATTGGCAGCAATGACAAGCGAATGCGCCCTCATTGGATATTAGTACCGTCAACAGCAGCACTACCAAGATGCGTCTAACAACACGACGAACCACCACGCTCATGCGGCAAGTCTATCAGACCAATATCCAGACGATAATCGCCATAGCGCCGGATACGCCACACCGCCGGCCACAGTGGGTATTGTCGGTGAGCTGTCCCCAAGGAAAGAACAATCGAGGAGCCGGAAGGTCCCACAAGCGATATATGTTGCATCCAAATTCTCCATTCTCAACGCCAGAGATACTGTTCATTTTAATCAGGGCAACGGTACTCTCGGCATATCTGTTCGTGATGTCGGGGAGATGACTTTGCATCGCTCCATGATTTACATACAAGACGCAGAAGAGGAAGTCAGGTTATGCTATGGTGAACAGGCAACCAATGTGGCGTCGACTTTCATGTTACGAATCCTAGTAAGTCCGCTATGTGAGCGTTTCTTACATGCATTTCTCACCACAACGGGCTGTTACAGTGGCCCGGACTTCCTCCATTTGAACAAAGATTGAGGAAACATTGCCTTGAGTACATGCGTGCAGAGCTCGCACACGAGGTCGTATCTGTGATATATGCGTGGTGGAAGCGTATGACCTCGGTGAGTATCACTCAGCTCTTACTACTTCCATATTGACGCATATGCAATTCAGTATCCTATCTCTTCGAGTTACGAACACCGCCAATGGCATCCTTCACGATTGGACCTAGGTGCACTTCGACTAATGAAATTGTGGAACGTGTCCGTCGGTAGTTGGCAGCCCGTCATCGCAGTCAACGGTGACATCCCTGATATAGACCCTTCCTTTATGCCCCCGCTCACCTCTCAGGCAGCCGGCTTCATAGAGCCCTCAAGCCCCGAGCTTTCTGCTGCGTTGAATACTACGTTGAGTGGTCGTCAATCTCCACCGAAGATCGGCAGCCCGCACGAGCATGCATTTCATCCATACTCTCGGCCCCCATCACAGTCCCGTACCCAGTCGTACAGGCAGATGCCGCAAATTTATGCTCGGACGTCCCAAGGCCATGCCGAACGAATGCAAATGTCTCCCCCGTCGAACGCCTGGATCCACCCACAATCTCCTTTGCCACCGCACTTGCAAGGTCATTCACAGATGCCGCTGACTCGTAGCTCAGACCCCCTCTCGCAACCCAATGACCATCCGGCTTTTGCTACCTCTTCAAACTATGCGACCGTACCAGACTACGACATTATCCCTCAAAGATCTCTCGTCTCTCGTAGTGCACTGGCTTTCATGAGCATGAAGGCTATCTCATTCGTAGGCCTTCCGCACAAGACTCCGGGAGCCAACTTACATGCTCTTCTGGCGCCAGAAAATGCTGTGTCTTGCGTCCAGCATGCGCACGGAGGTGTTTTCGTGTCCGATGTTATCAACGGCAATTCATCCTTCGTGGTCAGACTCGAGGTTCGCCGCCATAAATAACACACTATTCTCGTACGCTAATCGTTCTCATAGTGGCCCGGTCTCCCTTTATGGGAAGAACAAGTGCTGGGCTACAGATTCACCCGCGGGGAAGTCGCACACCACGTCGCAACTGTCATATACAAGTGGTGGAAATCTGCCAAGACGGTTCGTACACCATTTGTGTATACAAATGGGCGCATATATTCACACTTGTAAACTAGATGCCGTTACCGAACGATCTCGATCTGCATAAATGGCATCCTTCGGCGCTGTGCTTCAGGTCGATACGGCTCTTGGAGCTGCGTGGCATCGCTCCAGGTATTTGGCAGCCCGTATGTGCTGTGGACCGTGGAAGCGTAGAGCACGATCAGGGCACTCAGAAAGGTCGAACACAAAGCCAAGGTCGTCGGACGAGTGAAGAACACAGCCGGGCCAATGGAGCGGCAAGTATTCCCAATGATATGCCCCGTCCGACGTACTACTGAAGGCTTCACACTCGCCGAGAATTTGGTACTTTGATACATCAATCATGTCAGAAATATATACTCACTGCGCCTCTCGCCCAACGGAGGTGTATTAAGCCTAGTCCAGCGTGTAATGTAGACTTCGATCGCCGTTTGAGCTCGCTGTCATAATTATCACACTTTCGCCTAACTGTTTGAGTGAGCCCCTCAACATTTCGTTCTTATTTCACCCTTAAAGTACGATACATAATCCATATCAAACTCCATCTACCCAACGCCGCGAAATCAGTCCAAATCGTTGATGCTGCGCGCCATGTGCATATCGCTGAAGCCGACGATCAGAATAGCTCTACATGCATGACGAAACGACGCTACTTACGGATAGTCGCGAGCCAGAAGCTCGAGGTCCTCGCGTTTCAGGAAGCCGAGGGCGAGCGGGCCGACAGTCTTCAGAGTGCCGACGAAGCCCTTCTTGAAGCCATCGACGAAGTCTGAGCCAAAGGAGCGCGCGAGCAGCTCGTCGTGGTCACCGCGGGCGAGCATTTCGAGGTCCTCGCGCTTCAAGAAGCCGAGGGCGAGGGGCCCGACGGTCTTGAGCGTGCCGATGAAACCTTTCTTGAAGCCATCGACAAAGTCCGAGCCGAACGACCGCTCGTCGAGGTGGCCACTTTGCTGCCAGTGGTCGCTGCAGGACGGCGGTCAGGTCAGGACATGCACGTGTAATGCAAAAGGGTAACATACAACAAGGCCTGGTGGGCCATCTTGTCCATGTCCTCGCGCCTGAGGAGACCGAGGGCCAGAGGGCCGACAGCCTTGAGAGTGCCAACGAAGCCCTTCTTGAAGCCGTCGATAAAGTCGGAGCCAAACGAGCGGGACAAGAGGTCATCGTCGCCCCGGGCAAGCATCTCGAGGTCCTCGCGTTTCAGGAAGCTAAGAGCAAGTGGGCCGACGGTCTCGAGTGTGCCAACGAAGCCCTTCTTGAAGCCTTGGACGAAGTCTGAGCCGAACGAACGGGCGAGAACGTCATCTTGGCCGGCGCGAGCGAAGATGTCGGCGAGCTCTCGAGCGGTGAACTCGGAGCGCTTTGCGGGAGCGGAGTAGGCGGCGGATGGGGCTGCGAGCGCGGGAGCAGCGGCGGCGGCGGCGGCGAGAGCGACAACGATGGAGGTACGCATGATTTCGTGAATGAAATGTGTAGGTAAGAAGTGATTAAAAGGAGAAAGAAATGTGGATTAAAATGGATCGTGAAATGGCGTGAAAACTGAAAGAAGGTGAAACAAGAAAGGCTATAGAGATCATTCGGGGTGAGCATTGTACGTCGAGAGGAGCTGGGACACTTACCAACCAGCGCCTGGACTTGAACAGTTGGCTCGAACGAAACTGAGGGAGCTGGGGATCAAGGAAAGAGGTGAACGAGCTTTATAGCCCCGTACTATGCCAAGATTTGATGCAGCGGGCAAAGCGGGTGTGCAGATCACTTGAAACACAGCCAGGGTGTCTAGCAACAAGGCGACAGTACAGCTCTCTGACGCTGTCGGATCAGTAGGGAGTTCTAAGGCACCGCGCGAGCACGTTGAATAGCGTTGATCATGCTGAATCTCGAGGGCCTCAACAAATTGAAATATTGAACAGTCGTGCGCGTGAAGTGCGAGTCGCCGAGACATCAGAAACAAGTGTTATCGCATACCCCGTGAGTATGTGCTTAGCGCACGCATAGAGCTACAGTAACTTTTGGAAAGACCGGTTGCGCACCTGGGTACGTACTGATTGGCACGTTTGTGCTAATATTCCACGAGATATTGTAAAGCTTGGCACGCTACAGACGTTGGGTGTCGTACCGCCTCAAGGGCTGATGGAATCAACCGCGCCTGGTATGAGGTTTCCCTGTAACATGGCCAAAGAATGCCACCGAAACATTTCTAAAAAGCGTTGTCATGAGAGAGGCGCATACAGCATGGTGCATTTTACTTGCACGAAATGAGCGGCCAGAGGCAGAGTGTGATGGCAGCGCGCGCGCGTCGCCCGGCGTACGGTGAATCTGAGAGATTCAGGACCAATCTCTAACCTCCGCCTCAGCGTTCGAAGTTGAGCAATGCCAATATTGAAGTTTCTTCGTAAAATATCTAGCACGCATGCGCAAGGGTTACAACCTGGTGAGATTGCAATTGGTGCAGATAGTTGGGACGAAGACCTAGGCGCCTATTCCCACGGATGTTTCCCGAGTATTTTTGATGACCAAGTCTCCATTGTCCCTTTCGTAATTCCTCCTCACACATTTAAATCTTGTCCTGGACATGGAAAAATACTCCCAACTGGATACTGCCCTTCCAACTGTGTCGGCAGAGGAATTTTACTCACAGTATATCGCACAGCGTCGACCTGTCATCGTCAAGGGCCTGCTAGACGATGAAGCATTCAAGGGCCGCTCCTGGGTACGCATATTACGACTGCAGTGTCATGATATACTCTTACTAAGCTGGTGAAGACAGACTTAGATGCTCTTTCTTCAAAAGCCGGTGATAGAGATGTGCTCGTCGAGCCTATGCACCCCACCACCCAGCAGTTTGGCACAGACGTCGAGAGGGTTGCCGTCAAATTTAGGGACTTTCTCCAGAGTTTGAGGAAAGACAAGGGTCCATACCACTACCTCACAACACAATATGCAGAGCATGATCCGGATGCCTTGACGGTCCTACCGCCGCCCGCTGACGCGCTTGAGCCAGATTTCCCCCGAGTGCCGAGGCTCATGGGGAACCTCTGTCTGCAACAGGTGAATCTCTGGATTGGGAGGTCAAAAGATGGATCCACTTCCGGGCTGGTGCGTCGCTCTAAGACATGATAAGCCCTCAGTACACTGACGATTACGGTTTCAGCATCACGATTTTCACGACAATCTTTACTGCCTGCTCAAGGGCCGAAAACGTTTCGTGCTGTTCCCGCCGTCTGAAATACAACACCTGTACTCTTACGGAAAGCTTGACGTGCTGCACGACAATGGCCTCATCTCGTATACCGACGCCCCAGTGCGATCTGACGGCCTGCCCGTCCGCGTTGCGCTGAAAACAAAGGTGAAGGCGCTGGAAGAAAAGCTCGACGCCGCGCCGAAGGGCAAGGGCAAGGCACGCGTCGACACTAAGGAGCGGCAAGCTCTGATCGAGGCGTACGAGCAAGCGTTGGACGAGCTTGCGCAGTACACCCTCGACGGTGCAGACGGTATCGACGCGGATGACGAGGTTGACGACTTCGACGCGTTGATGGCCGGGTTGGGGGAGGATGACGGAGCGTGGGCTGACGAGGGCGCGTTAAGGGAAGGAGGCGTGGAGGAGGAGGATAGCGAGAGCAGCGAAGAGGAAGAGACGGAAGAATATCCGGAGTGGAACGGGATCAATGCCGACAGCGAAAACGAGGACCAGTCCACCGGCGACGAACCGCCATCTTTCTCCCGTATTCCCACCGCTCTCGTACACAACCACCTCGGGTTATCTACCACAGCCGTGTCGTCGGCGGACAAGTCGCTGGACGCCTTTCCGAAATACAAGGAAGCGATCAAACCTTTCGTGGTTGAGCTCTCGGCTGGGGAAATGTTATACCTCCCTGCGTCGTGGTGGCACGAAGTGACCTCTACGTCCACCGGTACCGGCGATGATGCCGTCCATATGGCCTTCAACTATTGGTTCTACCCACCGAACAGGCTCGACAACTTCGACCAACCATATGAAGACTCACTCGTCTGGGAGTACATCCGCGCGACAAACGCTCCAAAGCAGAGGGCTACCGACACAACGTCGAATAAGAGGAAGAAGAGCGAGGGCGAAGGTTCTCTGAAGCACAAAAAGAGCAAGAAGCAGCATTAATATTGTATCTCGTGAGCTCTCCCGGCTGTATAGTCGTTTCAACTGTACCAAATATTCCGCGGAGCGCACTTGTCGTTAGGCTCCTGGTTTGCGTTCCAGTAGCTGTGGCGAGACCAGCCCAAGAAATTATTCATTGTCGCCAGCCACTGGCAGCATTCTAAGTCATAAGGCTGACCGCCCAACGAACGATTCTTTCCTGTAGCGATTTTGATGATCCCCTGATAGCTCAGTTGGAAGAGCGTGAGACTGTAATTGGTAGCCTTTATGTGATCTCAAGGTCACCTGTTCGAGCCAGGTTCAGGGGATAGTCTAGTCTGTTTTTTTTTCGCCCTCATGGCCTCAAAATGTGTGATAAGCACCTATTCTGCTTAGTACTGAGGCCTAGCTGAACTGGGGTATCCAGGAGGGATCTAACACGTCCCACTCGCGGCAGGGGCATCGATATCGGCGGGACAGTGAATCAGCTGGGACTTGGAGGTGGCGGAAGTTGTCACGGCTGGCGCCCGCCTTCATACCCTCAGCAGCGCTTTAATGCTTGTCGCCCCCGTTCGAACACTCCGTCGCGTCGGGGAAGGGACTTCAGAGGGACACTACGTGATCTGTGGGCAAGACAGTCAACCGCTAGTCGAGATCATCTGCCGGAGAAGGGGTGTACCAAGGTTAAGGGGTCGTTGCATTCACATCTGCCAGTACAGATTACTGACCAGAGGCTGCCGGTGTCTCGAAGCCATATAATGTGTGCATGTCCCGGCAGCCTCGCTCAGCATCTCTTGCGCCCTACACACTACCACTTACGCGACAGCCTCAAGGCCCAGGACCATCAACGCTCAGCAACGACGCCAGTGGGCAGTACTGCGAATGAGCACCCCCACCTCGCCTCGCAACAATTCCCCCTTCCTTGTCACCTCTCTCAACTCTTTCAACCGCTTCGCTAAGGAGGATAAGGCCGCCGCTCGTCGCCGGTTTGACGCAATGAACGAGAAGCCAAAGGTTCCTTCACTCTTTCCCGAGCTTAAGACTGCCACATGCCCAGGCAAGTTGAAGACTCCCATCAAGAAGAAGGCGCCGGGGGCCACCGTCAAGTCGTCGTGCAAGGTCGTAGTCGAGATGAAGCCCGCTGCGAAGACTGCAATCCCCCTGCTTACTCCCCCGTCCGAAAAGGTCGTGCGTCGCGACACCAGGCCTTCGGCAAGAATTCTCGCCAAGAGCGTCGTCTCAAAGAGGGTTCAAGTCCCGTCTGCGCCAGCCGCCGTCGTCCTCAAGAAGGCGCGAATGTCACCCAGGCCCGGGGAAGTTGCTCATATGAGGGTGCAGACCGCGCACAAGCCTGTCAATTTGGCTGAGCCAATGTCAGCCTCGCCCGAGGTATCTCGTTCTGCCCAGCTTGCTACGCCTCCCCCGACACCGCCCGTGGCTTTGGTCGTGCAGTGTACCGCACCAAAGCCCATCGCGATGCGAACGCCGACCATCATCAAGACCGGCAAGCCTGCCTTCAGTGGCTCTTTGCCCACACCGCGCCATAAGACCTTGGTGGCGAAGGGCACTCCTGTCGTCCCGAAGCGTGTATCGAAGAAGCCCTTGGAGCCTGAGAGTGTACCGATTGTTATTGAGGCTGAGGTTATTGTTCCGACTGCCGAGGCTGACATCGTGGCAGTAACCCCCGTGAAGGCTCTTGCTGCAGCTGTGTCTACCCGACCCTGCGACGAGGTCGTCGAGGTGGCCCAGCTGGAGAAAGAAGACAACACTGATGCGGTGACGAAGATTGTACGTACTTGAGCCTGTCCAGTAACGACCACAGTTGACGGCTCCATATAGAGCCTTCCCACCCCGCCTCCCAAGGTGGCGGAGGAATACTCTTTCCATAGACAGCGTTCGCTCGCCCTCGACCAGCGGAAGAACGCATATGCGCGTCGGAATGAAACCAGTCTTGCGTCACCGACCTCGTGCAAGGAGATTGTCGAAGGACTGGTCGTCGGGTACGGTGCTGCGCCTTCGAGAATCACGCCTTTGACGAGCCTTCTTTTGCAGCAAAGCCCCGGCGTCCTATATTCTAGATGTCAAGGAATCCACAGAAGATACTGCAGTGTAAGCGTTTCCCCCTTGATTCAAGACATGGCAGTGGCTGACTGATGTGGTCCAGAGCGGCGACATCCACGAAGAACGACGAAGTTCGCGATGATATCAAGACGGTGGGTGGCGCAGTCTCCAAGTATGTCTTCACCGGAGCGTGAGAGTGGACTCGGGCTCACGTATATTTGCAGCGGGATCCAGGCTCGAATGGCTGCCCTCTTCGGCAGCGCGTCTGTGTCGTGTGGGCCAATCAAGAGCGCTCCTGGGACATACGTTCGTCGGCTCAAGATCCCTGAGCTCGACGAAGGCAGCCAGGCGTCGCAGAACCAGAGAATACAGCGTGAGGTAGAGGCTCTCCGGACGATGAAGCGCGTGGGGAGCGGAAGCCATGCGATCGTCAGGACCAAGGCCTTTGGTGGGAGCCTGGCGGCCAACTACGCTGCTGGAGAGGGCCAGCTCGCGGCACCATCATCCGAACGGATGACGATTGCTGCAAGGAGGGAGAAGGAGTAGGTGGAAGTATGATGAGAAAAGTTCTTCACTAAAAATTATCTTCATGTTCGGGTTCGGGACTTGCATATCTTGAGCTTCACAAGTAACAGGCTGTGGTACTAACTTTCTGTATGAGCACTTTATAATCATCATTCATACTGTTCATTTCATACGTGTCCGAAAAGCAGATCCACTAAACACTTTAAAACGGTCTCAACGTCGTGCCAGGGCTGCTGGAGGCAACACACCTTCGTGTTCATTCCAAGACACTAATACAGAATCCGCTCGTACGCGACACTATAGAAGAGCGGTGAAAGCCTCCGCGGACCTTAGGCCTCCTGGGCAAGGAAGGGGTTCGCGATCTCTTCGAAGCCGTCCACTGGGCTCAGCAGCGTGATGGTCGGCCCACGCAATACGACCAGCCCTAGTGGTCGTGAGGTCGGCTCGCCGTCTGCGGAATGCCGTTAGCCAATCCCTTAAAGGAAAGTCCGAGGGTAACGTGCCTGTCTGCAGCTGCTCGACAACGTCATCAAGGACCAGGTTCAGCAACTGGTCAAAGCCCTTAAGAACACCGGTGACTATTGAATCGTCAGCTTGCATGTTGGAGAGAGAATAAAGAGTGTCGCACCTTCGCGACCGCCTGTAAACTTTACTCGTATCCTTTCATTGACATACTTGCTGAGGTCAAGAATCGCTTCGCGTTTGGGTTTGTCGAGTGTTGGCTGAGGGCCCTTCCCGCCACGAGTGGCGGGCCCACCGCCACGCATGCCTCCCCCGCGAGCACCCCCGCGCCCCTACCCGTATCTCAGTAAGGCTGTAGAGTACTCGAGAGGCTCGCCGCGACGCACTCTGTCGGCCATGTTCAGGAATCAATAGGCGTGGGTAACTCTGGCTTGCCGTTATTAGCGGCGCACTGGTCGTGAACTGTTTAAGACAATAGAGAGTAATTCACCGCATTCGTCAGATAGTTACAGCGTGGAAGAGGACAGAGAAAAATAAATTACAGAGTGAGCCCGCGATGGCGTTGATGAGAGATGTGACTTTGAAAATACGCGCGGCTGCGGTGCTTTCCCCAAACCCAGCTTGGCCTCGTACGTACGAAACCATCTCTCTTCCAGCCACCACCACACCCTCAACACCGCTCCTTTTGTCTCATAAAAATCTTCATAAATCTTGCCATTCAGCACTCTTTCGACGCTGACAACCATGAACGCCAGTGAACTCCTCGCTAATACCCTATCGCCAGGTGCGCCAAGGCTGCTCTAAACTTGTCGTTATCCGCGTATCCCTACTCACTCAGTCTGCGCGACGGTATCATAGACCAACACACGCGTCAAGATGCCGAAAGCAAGCTCGAGAATGCCTCGAGGGAGAACTACGTGCGTGCAGTCTTTGTATGCAGTGTGGCCGCTACTCTGACGGGCCAAACCACGGCATCTAGCCCGCCTACATGCTGATGCTGGGCACGGAGCTCGTCAATGAAGCTTCGCAACCGCACGTAAGAAATGCTGCAGGTCTCGCGTTGAAGAATGCCATCTCGGCCAAGGTATGTCTTTTTTCACGCGCCACTAGTGTTCATACAAATGGCCTGGCTCCTAGGATGCGACGAGACAGCAAGATTACTCTACTCGCTGGCTCCAGCTCGATGCAAACACACGAAACCAGATCAAAGCCCAGGCCTTGCGTGCCCTCGCATCTACAAACTCCCGAGTGGGCCAAGTCGCAGCGCAGTTCGTGGCCGCCATCGCTGCCGTTGAGCTCCCAATTGGCCAATGGATGGATGTCATCGAAACTCTGCTGGGCTTTATGAATGAACAGGCGAACACACCACTGCGAGTAGCTACTCTGCAGGCAATTGGGTACATCTGTGAATCTATAGTGAGCTGTCGTCCTATCTCTGCGATCGGAGGGATTCTGACTCTTTCTCAAGAAACCTGAGATCTTGGCCCTCCGTTCGAACGAAATTCTTACCGCCGTCATCCATGGAGCACGAAAGGAGGAGCCAACGCAAGAAGTACAACAAGCCGCCATCACCGCGTTGTTCAACTCTTTAGAGTTCGTGAGGGATAATTTCGAGCGCGAAGTGTGTATCACTGTCATTTGTTACACCTGTCCTCAATACTGACGATACACAGGGAGAGCGCAACTACATCATGCAAGTCGTGTGCGAAGCCACTCAAAATGCCTCAGTTCCCGTGCAAGTGGGCGCATTTGAGTGCCTCGTGAAGATCATGACCCTCTACTACGAGAAGATGGCCTTTTACATGGAACGTGCTCTGTTCGGAGTACGTCTACTTTACATAACCGTGCCTCATGCTTTACGGCCTAACATCTATTTTCTATAGCTGACAGTTATGGGCATGAAGCACACGGAGGAGGCGATTGCTTTGCAGGCGATCGAGTTCTGGTCAACAGTGTGCGAGACCGAGACCGAACTTGCTTGGGAAGCGGCCGAGGTATGACATCCATCCCAGATCTTAGATTCGATCGGACGGCTAATCGTGGTGATAGGCTCAAGAATACGGTGAAGTCCCTGAAAACGAGAGCAAGTTCTTTGCCAAAATCGCCTTGCCCGAAATCCTCCCTGTCCTCCTCCAGCTGCTCACACATCAGGAAGAGGATGCCGACGAGGACGAGTGGAATGTATCCATGGCCGCCGGCACGTGTCTTGGTCTCCTCGCGCAGTCCGTCTCAGACAACATCGTCCCCGCCGTCATCCCCTTCATCGAGTCCAACATCCGTGCGCAGGACTGGCACTTGCGCGAAGCAGCCGTCATGGCCTTTGGCGCGATCTTGGAGGGTCCCGATCCCGCTGTTGTCACCCCTCTCGTTCACCAGGCTCTCCCGATTCTCATCGACATGATGGCGGACACGAACGTTCACGTGCGCGACACTGTCGCTTGGACGCTTGGACGTATTTGCGACGTCCTCATCACCTCGATCAAGCCTGAGGTTCACCTTCGCCCGCTCGTCGCTGCCTTGGTTCATGGTCTCGCGGACAATGCTCGTATCATTGGCAACTGCTGCTGGGGTCTCCAGAGTCTTGCCGATCAGTTGGGTTCGCAAGAGGATGATGGTACGCAGACGAGCCTCATGTCACCGTTCGTCGATGGCGTTGTTCAAGCCCTCCTCCGCACTACCGAAACGTGAGCTTCTGCTTCATCTAATCTAGTCTCTATCTTACACTTTTGACAGTGCCAGCAATGAGGGAAACTACCGCACCTCCGCATACGAAGCCATCACATCGTACGTCTCACACGCCTCACCAGACACCATCTCCGTCGTCCAGAACATCGCTGTCACCATCCTCCACCGGATGGAGCAATTGCTCGCAATGCAGAGTCAAATCTTGGGCGTAGACGACCGCAATAACTGGAACGACCTCCAAAGCAACTTCTGCAGCGTGCTCATGAGCATCATTCGCAAGCTCGCCGACGGTATCCTCCCGCTAGCGGACCGCGTCATGACGCTTTCCCTGCAGCTTATTCAAGCAGCAGGCAAGACTGCGACCGTGCTTGAGGACGCGTTCATGATGGTTGGCACCCTGGCAGGTGGTGAGTGCTTGAACTCCTCCTGTCTATGGCCTATTGATAGGAGATGTACAGTTATGGAGCAGCGATTCGACGGCTACATGGCATCGTTCCTGCCGTTGCTATATCCTGCGCTCAAGGCCCACGAGGACGCGCAACTCTGCACGGTTGCGATAGGCGTCATCGGGGATTTGTCACGCGCCCTGGGAGAGAAGACCGAGCAGTACGCGAACGCGTTCATGAGCGTCTTGCTTGAGAATTTGCAAAGTGACGTCCTCAACCGCAATGTCAAGGTTCCCATCCTCTCCTGCTTTGCTGACATCGCAATGGCTATTGGCACTGCTTTCGAACCTTACCTCGCGACCGCCGTTAATGTCCTCAGACAAGCCGGTTCGATTGTGCCCAACCCAGTATGTATGCTTTGTTCATTTCACCTGACCGTGCTAATGTGGCCTCAGCTCGATCTCGAGCTTGTCGAGTACGTGCAGCTACTCCGAGAAGGTATCCTTGAGGCCTACGTCGGCATTGTCTCCGCTTTCAAGAGCACTGAGAAAGTAGGACTGCTACTGCCGCACGTGCCCGCCATGCTCGAGCTCTGCCAGAAGTGCGTCTTGGATAGTGACCGACCGGACGGGACCACCAAACTCGTTATTGGTCTAATCGGTGACCTTGCGGACGCTTTCCCGAACGGTGAGATCAAGAGTCTCCTTCTCGAAGACTGGATCGCATCGGAGCTGCGGGGACGGAATCGCTCAAGCTCTGAGCTCAAGAAGATGGCTCGCTGGGCTCGCGAAGTAAGCAGTCGTCGTTGCTCTGTACACTCTTGATGTTGACGCTTGCTGGAGGTTGTCAAGCGTGCGACTGCATAGAGATCTGCTCTGGTCGCCCTCGTTTCTCCATTCTATTTTTTTGTCCCATCGCAACTCACGTGTTTCCATACAATGTCTGATGCCCATAATGCCCACCACATCCGCCTCTCAAGGAGGCACATCACATCGCATGCAAGTAGAAGTTCTCGTAGCGCGTCCACCACATGCACGGCAGGACTGTCCCCTCATCCATTTCTTTTTTCTTTGTTGACTCTTCGTTTCCTTCTTCCATCATCTCGTCGTTTTGACTGCCGTTCCTCGTCTGCCCCACACGCGCTTGTTATCCAAATGTATTCTTGGGCTTCCTTCTTTTTCTGTCCGCATTGACTGTTCTGTTTTCGATGACACCCAACGTTGTGGCTATGGTGATGCATCTTATTAGTCTGAATAATTCAGAACAGCAGCCTCTATGTACGACTTCTGTTATTGGGTCTTACTCTTAGCTCCTGAAGGGAGAATCGTTACTCACGTGCCATGTATCCACTTATGTTCAATAGTATGAGTATCAAATCTCTTCGTAATGTTCGTCACTCACGATCAACAAGCTTCAGATGCGTGTGCACACCATGTAACGCGGTGCAGTCGTCTATGACACTACTGCGCTGGAAAAACTCCTCAGGTACATATCTGGAAACGCTGTCTGATATAGTTTCAGGGGACATAAATACTAATACCCTTTAGTCAAATTGGTTGTGATAGAAGGTTCATTTCCAAGGACAGCTGCCAACTACCTACACCGTCTATACGGAATCCAAGTGGTCATTTGGTCTGAGAGGGGCGTGTACGGTAAGAGCGCCATTGAACTCCGTCAAGTGTCTCCGACGTACAGTATGTCACAGTTTACTAGGTTGAACCTGCGCTCTCCAGGCGCGGTATTTATTACCACACTGATGTCCTTGTTCAGCGCCCCACTGTCACCTCGGAAGCGTAGCCCGATAATTGCACAATCAAACCATAGTTCCATACGTTCCGGAATCCACAGGGAGAGGTAATTATTTTATTGGGCATATTGTACTACTACTATGTATGGCCAAGAGTTCGCGCTTTCATACTTTATCAGCGCGATCCTATCATCAAAGCCCGGGCTTTTAGGGAAAATGGCTGCTAATACGCAGAACCACAACAAAGCATCGGTGTCACCACAGGGTGAGGCTGTTTTTTTAGAGTTCAAGCCCTCAATTTCCGAAGACGGGTGTGCAGGTAATCACCGCTGCTGAAAGGCTCAGCCATGCTTATATTAAATTGATCCCTGTTTGCGTTCAGTGGTATCTCGCAATCCTCTAGAAGTGGATGGCGTCTTTGGTCCAATATTAGTTCCGAGGGTAGCATCAATGGGAGTCCTGAGAGATTAGTACTAGTAAGCTCTCGAGTGTCGATTTTACATAGGTCGAGTTTTGCCCAAATCACATCCCTTAGCCAACAGCCGCACCGTGATCACGAGACTTCGGATTACATTACACGAACCTGTACTGATAGAAGATAGCGCATGCGGAGGATTAAAACAAAGGGGCAATACGCTCACGATCCAGAATTCCAAGAAAATAACAAAAAAGGATACACATGCAGGTGCACGTAGAAGCTATTACAGCCTGCTTTCCAACAATGTACTCTTCGGCCGCCAGCCTAGCGCGCCGGCCCCAAACGCCGCTTCGAGAGCCTCCTCTACCGTCCGCACAAAGGCAAATTCCATTACGGAGCGGACTTCGAGTGGGACGTCATGGTCGACGTCTTTGCGATTCGCCCAAGGCAGGATGACCTTAGTGATATTTGCTCGGTGGGCACCGAGCACCTTCTCCTTAATCCCACCGACAGCGCCAACCCGACCCCGGAGTGTGATCTAGGCGTGGGTGTTGGATGAGATCAGAGTGGGGTGTAATTCATGGAACGCACCTCTCCCGTCATGGCAATGTTCGTCGAGACACACGCTCCTGTTAAAAGTGAGACCAAGGCGCAAGTCTGCGACCCGATTATTAGGAACAGTGTTAAGTCGAGCTATGAATGGTCACTCACCATCGCGACACCGGCAGAAGGGCCATCCTTCTTGACCGCACCAGACGGCAGATGCAGATGGATGTCGATGCTGTTCGGTACTAGCAGAGGGTCTTGTGATCGACTGTTCGTGATGCAGAGGCTATACGCGTTCGTCTTGACCCAGCTGAGAGCAAGCTCCCCGCTCTCCTTGATGACCTCGCCGAGGCTCCCCGTGAGCTTCAGCTTTCCGGTCCCCGGCACCGCGATCGTCTCCACAGGAAGCGTGCCACCCTCGCCCATACCGGTGACAACGAGGCCGTAAACGACGCCCCGCCGCTCCTCGCGCTCGCGCTCCTCAGCGTCCCAGCGCGGCACGCCAAGTATGCGCTCAAGTTCGTCCTCCTCGACAACGTCCTTGTATTCCTTCCCGACGCCCGCCTCGCTGTCGAGGTGCTCGGCCCACTCGACCGCCTTGAACCGAGCGATGGCGCCGATCGCTCGCTCCAGCGAGCGCACGCCGGCTTCGCGCGTGTAGTGTGTGGCAACATGCAGTAGGGCAGGGTCAGTAAGGGTGAGGTGTTCGGAAGCGAGTCCATTGGCCTGTAGCTGCTTCGGGAGGAGGAACTTGCGGGCGATGTGCATCTTCTCCGTGTACGTGTATCCAGAGAGTTGGACGATCTCGCAGCGGTCAAGTAGAGGAGCGGATATGGTCTCTAAGGTGTTGGAGGTGCAAATAAAGAGTACTTGGCTCAAGTCAATAGGAACATTGATGTAGTGATCCTGCATTGGCTTCAGCAAAGATGTGTGCTAGCTGCATGAGAGCTTACGTTGAAGGCGTGGTTCTGCTCCGGATCCAGAACCTCCAACAACGCAGCTGCGGGGTCGCCGTGGAAGTTGCTCTGGCCCACTTTGTCCATCTCATCTCTGGTAACGATCAAGATCGTGAAGGAAAGGTGTGTGCGAACGACTCACAATAATATGACAGGATCTGCGCGTCCTGCCTTACGCAAAGCTTGGACGATCAATCCAGGTCCGCTGGCAACATACGTTCTTCGGTGTCCTCGTATTTCAGCTTCGTCACGAACGCCACCCAGCGATATACGCTGGAACGGTCTATCGAGAGCTTGAGCAATTGATTGGCCAAGGGACGTCTTGCCCGTCCCTGGCGGACCAACGAAACTACGGGCAATTCATAAATTAGTCAAAGCCATGGTCGGGGAGGTTAACTTTATTTACAGCAATATAGGACCCTTGACGTTCTTCCTTGCAGCCTTGTGTGGGACTGGAACAGGTGCTACTGTCGATGCTTCAGGGTGAGAAACCCGTGGTACGAGCGCGAGCTCATTCTTGTTCGCTTCTTCTAGCTGCCTAGTTTCGTGGTCGGCCTGCAATGCCTTCAAGCGTACCACAGCGAGGTATTCGATCAGGCGTCTCTTGATCTTCTCGAGCCCAAAGTGATCCGCATCGAGCTGCTCGCGAGCATTCTTCAAGAAGTGCCTGTCGCGCAGGACCTCCAGCGAGTTGGAGGGTCTCGTGGCCACAGAATTTGGCCACGGGATGGAGACGAGCCATTCAATCTGTAAGCAGTCCGCTCCGAGGTGAGAAATAAAGAAAAGGGATTAAGTGGGCTGAATAAGACATACGTAGTTGCGAATGACCCCGTGTTCTACGCTGCCTTGCGGGATACGTTTGAGACGCTTCCATTCCCGCACGGCCATCTTGCGCTCTTCGGTATCTTTCGCCATAGCTTCGATCTTTGCTTTGACCTCTGCCATCTCCTCGACTTCGGCCTGCCCGTCATCATCGAGCTCTGATGGGGGACCAGAGTGTGAGTCGTCTGACATGCTATTACCGGATGGGGAAGAGCGTTGGAGATTGATGAGCTCTCTCTGGATGGCAGCGAGCTGCTGGCGGAGGAAGAATTCTTTCTGTTGCTTGGAGAGGGATTCGTCGATGGACTGGGTGATGCGCTTTGAGACTTCTGAGATGGAGGATTGTTTGATGAAGAAGGACGTGGCACGGCGAAGTCTATCGTCAGCGTCGACCGCGGAGAGGAACTCTGGCACAAATATCAGCTCGCAGCACGACGGTTTATGTAGGACGTAGAGCGGTAGATGGGGAGTTGAGAAGTCATGCAACGGCTGGAGCTTGCGGTGGCGTAAATGGAGTTCTAAACCACTTCCCACGCCGCCCGGACTGGCATGGAAACAAGGCCCGTCCATTCGAGCTACCCGAACGACGGCGGCGACGTACTAGCGCGAATACGAGGCACTCACCAAGCTTGTCAGCGTACTCGCCGCTGATACTGGATACCATCACATCCGCCATCCACGCAGCACGCGTTGGAGAGACCTCCTCGACCATAGCTGCCACCTTGTTGTAAGAGTCTCGCTTCGCCTGCTGAGTTGTGTCTCTCGCGAGCTGCTCAAGAAGCTTCAGCGCAGAGGCCTTGAACTTGACAACGGACTCCGAAGTAGGGGTACCATCGCTGCTCGGGTATTCGACCTGTCTGTAGACGATTCCCGAGTTGATTACTGGCAGGTCAGGCCCACTGTCTGGGACGCGCACGCGAGTGATTCCATTGAGCGAGAGTAGATAGTGATGTTTCACGTTGCCCGTAGCGGGTCTAATGAGTCGAATGATGCGCGCAGCAGTGCCCCATTGGTACAATGATGCTTCTGGGGCCGTCTGCGGGACCGCAGCCACCAACGGCTGCTCGTCGGACTCCCGCACGAGTGAAAGTAGGGCCTCGCCGACGGCCTTGGAGACCGGGAGCGCGATGCGACCTGTAGGGAGGAGAATGAGTGGATGGGATAGGGCAAGAACAGGTAGCGTTGAGCTCGACGCTGTGAAGGACATGGTGGTCAAAGCGCAGGTTTCATTGTGGCGGGATTGGATGGGCGGCGACTCGGACTCGCGGGTTTAGAGGATCCATGTGATATGCGGTCACAAAGCTGGTCACCGATTGGTTGCTATGGTTGTTGAGGTGGGTCAGCGGTTTACTTAGCCTCAATTAGCCCTCTTTTGAAAGGGCAGTAATAGCGGGGTTTGAATCGGCTGGAAGGATTCATAATTCGATAAGGATGAAACCCTTATCCCACTACTAATGGGCCGGAGGGAGACTACGATTAATATTTACTGACAACTCGCTATACTTACTGGCAACTTGAACAAGGAAGCTCGCTGTCGCCAAAAGCAACTTGGCAAAGGTTTTGTTTGTGCGCATATGCCCTTGAGGGAAAAACAAGGAATCCAAAAAAAGGAGACTACAGTACAACTTATTCGAGGCGATCTGATTCCGAGAATTCAGGATTTGGTACGCCCTAGCAGATACTCCCAGGTGAACACCTCCCAATGTTCACATGCACAACTTCACTGTCACATGCGCACCAGGGAAAGGATTCGCCACGCATAGATTCTTGAGCCAGAACGTCTAATTTATATTTACTGAATAGAAAGTATAATTCAAAGCAATAAGGTACACTGGAAAACGATATTTTTCTACTCTCGATCGCGAGGAGAGCATGTATCAAAATTGCCTTTGCCTCGAATTGTCGGCACGGAGCCCAAAGCGAGTTCATTGTCCCGAATGATAACGTCGTACAAACCCAGCCCTGTTTTCCAGCCAGTGATGAGTCGTGGCGCAAGGACCAGCGAGGAGTACCCAGAACTGAGCATATCCCGTATCATAGCGTGTTCACGCTTCAGGCAGTCGGCGACGAGTGTACACGTCGCCTCCGTCGCCAGGGCATGCCTAAGCACCAACACGTCGGGGATCTCATCTGGCTGGGCAGTGAATTGCAGCGGACCTGCGAACTCGGCCGGCGGGATCGCCAACGACGAGTCGTACAGAATGGGACAGGATTTTCCCGTTACGGAGTCCCTAATTCGCCATTGACACGTCGTGTCACTGGTGGTCGACGAAACGGCCATGTCCATGAGTGGTTTCCGCGACGTCTGGCTGAGGAGGCGGCCGGTGGCAGAGTGTCGGAAGCAGAAGGCCCCTTCTGTGGGCGCGGGGACGACCTTCCACATATGATATGGATTCCTGGGAGAGTATGCCCCGAAATTTGCGGCAATATGCTGCGCGCCGAAGAAATCTAGGGTGCACAGGCCATTGGGCGTACTACCACTGACGAGCGCGAACATGTCGTCGTACCGCCCGTCGTCGTGTACAGTGTGCTCAAAGTGCCAGGATGTGGCCGACCTAAATTCGCTCTGCATGGCGATGTTGGGAACGTTGCCATTGCTCGCGCGTACGGCAGCAAAGCCGCCCGATGCGACATTTTGTAGGACAAAGCGTCGACGAGGGAGACCAGCAGCAGAGGAGGGGGCTCGTGCGGCGGAAGAAACGGTCGGATTAAGGGAGAAGGGGATGCGAGTGAGCGACCATTGCTGGCTTGCTGTAGGGTTATGAACGTCCCGGAGGCTCGTCATGTGAACGTAGTCACAGTTTGACCCTGCCGGGCAGTGTCCGTCGAGAAGTGCCTGCGTCACATGACTGCGAATAGTACAATAATCGAGCCTGTGGACGCATGAGCTTCTGTGCTCTGATAGTCAAAATGAGAAGCATACGAATTACCGGCTTGTGATCCATATATCGACCACGTCTGGTTTTCTCCGTCATGGCTAGGGAAACAGATCACTTGAGTGCCATCCTGGACTGCACCGCAGTAAACGTCTAGCGAGGCGCCAGTAGCGAAATTACGAATGGAATAGTCAGATTTTCTCCCATTCCTGGACGAAATGACCCATATCTGGTACGGTGAAATCTGATCCTCGTCGGACGTCCCGGTATATGCATGACATCAGGAAAGCTGGTTTTTGTTGATAGACCGTGTCCTTCCTAGGTAGCTCAAGCTTGAAAGCGCAGAGC
>KN840613.1:24654-54714 GCA_000832265.1 Phlebiopsis gigantea 11061_1 CR5-6 | reverse complement strand
GCTCCTTTCGCCTGTCCAAGTCCATTCCTGTACTCAGTTTGGCCCAGAAAATTCACGATCACGCGCTACCAAATTAGTCGAGTTTGCTTGTCCACAACTGTACGCGCGATCGTTCTCGAAATTTGTCTATCGACTCCGATCTTTGTCGGGCTTGCCTGGCGTACCAACGTACGCATAGATCTGTCCTAGGTGTGCTCCGGAGACTCTGGACGACGCACCCAAAGATTTCATCCCACAACGTTGACACCAATCGCCACTTTAGTGGCAAGTATGTCTTATCTCGGACGTCACCAATCGCGCGCGATTACTGATTCTTTTATGTCCCAAATGCGTCTAGCTCTTACCTGAGCGACCAGACCCACTGCCGCAGCAAGTTGTCAGCAATATCCCTCGACGTGTCCATCCAGCGCATCGCCGGGTGTACAGTAATCTACATGGGTTGTGCTCTGCTGGTGAGAAACGTAACCGAGTACATTTGTAGCAGGGGGCATATCTTGGAAGCCGCCTAACTAGCAGCGAGAATAGTCTTGAGCGAGGGTACCTAACGATTATTACTTATGGCCGGGCATATGCGGCATATATTTTCAGGGTACCAATAGTAATCGAGTATCGAGCTGGAATTTAGTGTACATGATCAAGAGTTCAAGTTAATGCTTTCACAATCTCCAAGAATTGCCGGTCCACCCTGGTAACCAAGATGAAATACATTACATATGAGTTGCATGATCATTGAGCGTACCAAGGTCGCTAGTAGTAGCAATCGGAGCGTACTCTGACAACGGAAGTCATAGATGGATGCTGGCGATCGCGGTATACCATGACATCATCTGAGCTTGTTCGAGTCACGCTTTGTTCAGCGCTATGACGTGCGAGTGCTGCGATGGTAGATGGAGAATGCTGCAAGTGGTAGAAGGGCCATGGAGGAATATGACTACTGGAGCTGGCATTTCCGCTTGGAGCGAGTGTTGAGGGCGTATCCGGGCATCGAGAAGGGCCCGGTAGGGCGAGCTGAGTAGCATTGAAATCATGATTGCCTGAATCAGCTGTTCCAGGTCGTGTAAATGAATCTGGACGGCCGTCAGATATCATGGGCATCGTCTCTGCATAAATCACCGAGTGCAATGAGTACCCGTGAGATAGAAGTGAAAAATATATGCAGCTTACGGTGCGCTGCCAAAGCTTGCGAGATAATGGGAGCATCCCATGCCGGCAGGTGATAACCCACCGCAGATGAAGGACAGACCGTACGACTCCGAATCGGAGCAGTTTGGTGGATAGGCGGCTCGAACTCACGGCGATCACTTGAGAAAGCAGTCTGATGAGCGTCCATCACAGTTTCACCCTCAGACTCATTCTGTGGAGCTGAGAGTGGGGGCAAGCTAAGAGCCGTTGTTCCCGAAAGATCACGCCGCATGTGATCGGACGCGAGGCTATACGTCTGATTGATGATAGAACTGTCTTCGGAGTGGAAATCGAAATTTATAGGTTGCATAGAGATCCCGGCGAGTACGTTCGACAGTGAAGGTTGCTCTACAGATGTAGCAGTGTCAAAATTTCATCGCTAAAGCCCAGCTATGCACTCGCCTCCAACGACCGTTGATGAACGAGGATAGTACCCGAGCACACAGTCATAAATGCGCTTTCCAATAGGCTCGAGGTGTAAGAGGTACAAGTCTTGAGGCTGCAAGCCTTCGGGTCCACCGAAAGGGCCAGTATGAAACTCAGGACGCAGTCTCTCTACCTGAAGAGTCAAGACGTGTCAGTAGGCTCTGTACAGGGGGCACTCGCGAAAAAGCACACCTTGGAGATAAACTCGCTCAACAGCTGTCTCACTTTACGCGCCACAATTCTACGCGTTATACCTGTTCTAGACGATCCGTGAATACGAAAGGCTTGAACGTAAAGCGTGTGAGTAGTATATCCATGGAACTAGCCATGCTCAGCGGTTAGTTGATATTTAACAAAGGCAGCGTATTAGTGTACATACATTGACACGAAGTCCAATTTTTGCGATGTCACCGGAGACTACTTGCTCATCACCGTTCGAAATTCGATCCGTCTGCTCCAAATTAACACCTTGCCACCCATCCGAGCCAAACGTCACATAAGGTCGTGCGTTGTTTATCTCTGTAGTGTTACGTGGAACGAGATATAGGCCGCTACGAGGGATGTATTCGGATTCCTCTTGAGCCTATACAAAAGGTTAGAGCAGCGGAATATTGGGCAAAAATGTGGTAGGTGACACTCACAGGACCTCGTGTGAAGGACCAGGAGCTATGACCAGAAGGACCGTACTGCATTCTCGACTGCATATTCACAGAGATGTACGGGTACTGGGACGTTTCCTGCTGGCTCGGAAGAGTGCCCTGTCCATGCCATATATAACCTTATGGCTAGCTTGAAGCCGCATGTCGGATGATTGCGACATTACGTGTCGTCACGAAAGTGGCATCTTGCCTTGAGGTGATATGGTATGTACATGAGACCTAACGCGGCACGCCTACTAATGGCCTGCTGGGAAGTCCTCCACTCTGCTACGCATGGCAAGATGCATAGCAGGAGTAGATGCCTCACGGGGAGCTCAAAGTCTGTTGCATGAGCATGTGCCCAGTGAGAGGTCCGAAGAAGAGGTCGTCCAAGCCGGTCAGGAGTCAAGCGCACAACAGAGATGTTTCCCAGCGGTATAGGTTACGAGCAGAGCTTACCGTACGCAGTACATATTTCCAGTTTTCATGAAGCGATACCTGTTTGGGGATCCTTCAGAATATGAGGTGTCGTTGGAATTAGAAGATATTTCCGCGAGCCTACGCATATACAGTCGGGGACGCTTTAGTTCATTGTGTGAATGCAGCCACTTTAGCATCACTTTTCAAATCTTTAGCTTTCACTTATCAGTAGACGCCGCGGCAAAACACATCATTTTAGACGTCTGTCTCGGCGTCCAAAGACATGCGGCTTCTCAGGCCACCAATGCGGGATCGTTGATGCTCACTGCCATGTAGCACACACTGCGACTGCGGAGACATGACTAGGCAGGGTCAAGGGCAGAGCCCTCCATGGCTTGCGATTTTAGCCCATGTTCTTGCTCTAACGCTGTATGCTATCAAACTAATTAAAGTCTACTGCGAGCCAAATTGCACTCACACCGTGTTTTAAGTCTTGTGCTCGAATTTGATCCAAATTGCGAGAGGAGAGCCGCAATCTATAGAATAATCAGAAGTCAAGTATGGTCCCACGCTTTGATTATAATCTGATATTGCTCTTCCGTGCTCGGACGTAATACAAACGGCAGTAGGCAAGCCACAATCCACAGGGAAAGTGGAACTCGTATCTAGTCACACGCTTATACTATAATCCAGTGGCGCTCTGTCAGTAATCTGTCAGACGGTTCATAAAACTACTTAGTATGTCAACTTCCGCCCGTCATGTTCCATGTGCTTACACCACGCTGTACCCACCTGGTACGTTCTCATCTGCAGGCAGTCACTATCGTGTCTTATACGCTGCAATTCTAGATCACATATTACCTATGCTCAAGATGAATTGAGTGAGCTTCTCTCTGTGGAGTATGTTATGCATGACTTTATTTTGTGAAGGCTTTGTATGTTTGTGGCATTACAAGGTTGTTGGGTCGCATCAGCTGGTACCCATGCGGAAGTATGTTTGGCGCACATTCCGCTCGGTATGACCTTAAATAGGAGGTGTTATCCGTGAAATACCAATGTTTGGCTCTCAATTGCCTAATATCCCCTCATTCGAGATCTCTATCGCACTACCAAGGTAAGCTGGCATCCCCCAGATTGAAAATATGCTCCAGATGTAGGAGAAATGTTTTTATGATTCAATCTTCACTTCCTCTGTGCCTTTCCTTCACTTCTCAAAGTCCCAGAATATCACATCAAATACAGATTGAGCGAAATTCGGCGTTTTGTATCCTGGCATGTACAGATACTGATTTACTTTTATATCCTAATGTACCCTAGCGTACTACTAAACATAACAGTTGTGCCCATACAGAACAGGAACTCGATTCCATTCCGTGCTTTGGTTCTACACAGAGATATGCCTTAAAATCACATCTGATCACGAAGTCTGAGCTCGTCTGTCTAAACGACTGATCCACGACACCTCCCTTTTTCAGCCAGCTTCGGCATCAGCCGAGCGCCCTCTAGACTGAATACCCTCCTACCTCGACAACACTATATATCCTGTGTGCAGCCGTGCAAAGTCTTGGGCTGTCTTCTTTGGTCGTTAGGTGGAGGAGAAACATATGTCTACGGTCCTGGCCCAAGTACAGAACTGTTTGCGGTGCAAGTTTGGGGCTTCTACTCATGGATGCTACCATCGACCAACAACCTGGGCCTCTCCGTCTGCGAACAGCCAGCGGCCCAGCTTCTAGACAGCGCGACCTCAGACTCGTCACGTACTGGAAGCCAGCACAACCCTCGCGGCCGTCTGCCATGCTGCATCCAACAGTCCCCAGGCTGGCAGCACACAGGATTCGCATCGGCGTGATACGCTCCCACGACGCGTGGCCAGCTGTGCATGGGCGCCGGCTCCCTGCGTTCACTACTCAAGCACTCAAATGCTCACCGGCCGCATCGTTGATTTACTCGTCACCACGATGATATTCGGAAGCATGTGGTAATTATCGTTGAGTACATCTCTATATTTCATCCGACCTGTTGCTCATCGTACTCACAGATACCAGGACGACGCTTGTAGCACCGAACGGGAGGACCACGAGGCATCCGCACGCATCCACTCCTGTGTCAAAATGAACGGCAACGCTTCAATCACAGGGGACATCGCCTCGACGAGTGCCAAGGAAGCGTGCTGGCTGTTGCACGATGCCTCCGTGCGGCATCGCTATCGCCTCTCATATATCCCTGGTGGGCAGCGCGTATTGGCCTCTGCAGCACAACTCTCTGAGCCATCATGCCTTTCAACTTCAAAAGCTTCTTCGTCAAGGCGAACAAGAGTCCAAATGAGCACACTATAGAGCCGCAACATGCTCAAGAGCCAGGCCCTGCATCGCCTCCGAAGGCTACCATCCTGTAGGGCCCACAATCGTGTCACAGAGAGACGTTGGGCTTACGCTAGTGTTCAATAGGGTGATGGGGCCAACAGGTGTGGGCAAGTCTACGGTGAGCACTCTGGCTCTGTAATGTCTTGGTCGCCCCTAAGATAGACGTTTCACGTTTAGTTCATAAATATTGCAAGTAACTCCGATCTGAGGACTAGCGACGGCCTCATGTCGTGCACCGAGAAAGTGGAACTGTCGCGTCCATTTGAACTGGACGGCAAGGAGGTCGTGCTCGTGGATAGTCCTGGCTTCGACGACACGGCGAAGAGCGACTCGGACGTGCTGAACATTGTTACCGAGTTTCTCGCCTCCGAGTGCGTAGCCTCTGGTTCGTTGCGGTGCCCGTCTTCTGACAGCCGCGCTGCAGATACGCCGAGGGACGCCTGTTCCACGGCGTGCTCTACCTCTACCGCATATCCGACATGCGCGTCTCGGGAACCGCCGCGCGCAACATGCGGTTCTACCGCGAGCTCTGCGGCGCGGACGCGCTCGGGAACAGCATCATTGTCACGAACATGTGGGGCGGCGTCGACGCGGCGAAGGGCGAGATGCGCGAGGCGGAGCTGCGCACGAACCCGCACTTCTTCAAGCCCGCGCTCGACGCCGGCGCGCGGCTCGCGCGGCACGACAACACGCGCGCGTCCGCGCACGCGATCGTGCGGCAGCTGCTCGGCGACGGCGCGGTGCCACGGCCGCTGCGCGTGCAGCGCGAGCTCGTCGACGAGCGCAAGCGCGTGTGCGAGACGGCCGCGGGCGAGGCGCTCCTGCAGGACCTCGCGCTGCTCGAGCGGAAGCACCTGAAGGAGATGGAGAGCCTCGAGGAGGAGATGGCGGAGGCGATGCGGGAGCAGGACGAGGAGGCGCAGCGGGAGCTCGAGGCGGAGCGCGAGCGCGTGCGGCAGGAGCAGGCGAAGCTCGAGGCGGAGAAGGAGAAGCTCATGCAGCTGCGGGTCGTCGCGTTGGAGAGGGCTGCACAGAGGCAGGCAGAGGAGGCCGCGGCGGCGGCGGCCTCGAGCACCGTCGTCCACGAGGATGCCGTTGGGCCCATGGAAGAGCACAAAGAGAAAGGGTCATACCTGTCGAAGTTCCTCTGCGGTACTTTGTCGTGTCTCTCCCGCAGGAACCTCAGTGACTAAAGCTGGTCTAATAGTACTCAGGCTCGTCCTTGGACATATACACGCGTTCCTGCTGTGGCCATTTACTCGCACACAGCACGAGAGGTCTGGCTACAGACGGTCGGACTAGCCCATTGGTTATTTAACAGTACTATACTCCGTTAGTTATACTTTCAATATCAATTCGTGACACCGACGACCGCGACGTCCCAGAGTCGTTAAAGTTCAATATTCATGGCGCACACAGTGCACCGAGAACACGTTGAAGGACCTGCGCATTCTTCCTTACGTCCGTGACTGTTGGCGAAGACAGAGGTGCTTCTATAGGAGACGATCCAGAGGTATTATACATCATGAAGTAAACAGAGTACGGAACATGAAAAAAAGAACCGAGACCAACGAGTGTGGAAAAATCTTGCTAAATTGCAGCAGATCAGGAAACAAAAGACAGAGGGTGACAATAGGAGGCCCGATACCGGAACAGCAGACGGTAAAACCGTCCAAATCAATAGATGAAAATAAGGGGTCGAATAATAAATATAGATAGTTGTCAGCCAAGCGGGAAACCGGGCAAGAGAAGGAACTCGCGCGATACTGGGCGTGAGCAATCGCTGAACGTTTCGTGTGCGCGCGGAGGGCGAGAGTCCGTATAAATACTAATCGTGCGAGTCCCAGGCGATGTATGGACAGGCCGATGGAAACTTGTGGTAAAGAGACACGGAGCAGAACTGTTGCTACAGATGTTCGATGATGTTGCCTTGACCGATGTGATTACAGTGCGAGCCGATGGAAAGCCAAAACCGAGCTACCGTGGGGAAGGGGTCGCGTGTTTTCACACCGAGCTCTTGATTAGATCGATGCCAGCTCCGAGGCCACCTGCAGGCGATGCGACGTTTTCTCGACCAGCCGCCCCGCCGCCGAGCCCGTGGTGTTCTTCAAACAGCTTCCTACCAACGTTTGCACGTAAGCTGGAAAGCTTCGACGAGGAGCCGGATGCTGCGGGGGACGGCGAGACATTGAGGTATTCGTGTAAGTTGAACGAGCCCATAGGCGAACTCGCCGCGGCGGCACGCGACTCAGACGATACCGGTACCGACGCAGACCGCTCAAGCGGTCGTGTGCGAGTGGGCGATGTCGGCGCAGGAAGGGCTTGCTGTCGCCTGGAGCGAGGGTCTGTGGGGTCGTTTGTGGCCTGGTCGCCGCGTGCAGCGCGAACGTGTGGGTTGAGCGGCGATGATGGCATGGCAGACGGTCCGCCCAAAGCGTCTCCGCCAATGGAGGACACGGAACTGGCGGTACTGCCTGCTTCACGCCGCAAGGTCTTTCCGGTGGTAGCGCTGCGGTCGTCACTCCCCTGCGGCGGGCCAGAGAAGAGTACGCGACCTTTAAGAGAGGAACTACCGCTAAGACTACGAAACGCGGCCATGTCCTTCGCGTCTCTCTCTTTCGCATTCGTGGGGCGTACAGGCGAGGGGGAGGTCGCGAGGAACAGCATGAGGTCAGCGGCCTCTGTGTCGCTCGGGGGATGTGGAGTGACTATAGTGCTGTTCTTGTTGTCGGTGATTGGGGCTGGCGCTTTGGGAGTAGTACTGCCTACATGTGGGAGACTCTGCGTGCGAATATGGCGACTCGACGACGGAGGTGTGGTGGACCGAGTAAAGCGTGGGGTGAGCAATGCACCGTTGGAAGGAGTGCTGGCGACTGGGGCAGTTGTACGCGTTGAACTTTGCGCGTAGTGGGAATAGGAATGGTTTGATCCGCCCTCGGACCCTGCGGACATACTCGAGCGCGGCGAGGACGCGGTGACCGACATAGATGGGCGCGAATGTAGGAGAGAAGTTAGCGTTGCGGCCGCTTTCATGTCGTCGTCGTTGTCGACAAAATCTTCAGATCCAAGGGTGCTCTGCGGGGTTACGATCCGACTGCCGGAAGCAGTCTCGCGCTTCTTGCCCTTGACGTCCTTCCTGGCCTTCGCTTTTGACTGGCTACTGGGCGGACCGCGCGGAGTCTTGGCCGACTTGCGGGGCGGAGTGACTGGCCGCGGTTTCGTCGGCGGGGGAATGGGCGGGTCCTGTGGATTATGGATCGTGCGCGCGCGCTTAGAAGGCGGAGGTTGTAGGAGCGAAGAGAAGAGACTCTGTGTCGCGGATGCGGTGACGGGAGGTGGAGGGGGCATCGTACCCTTACGAGTAAGCCCTCTGGAGGATGTTCCAGCACCAGTAGCATTGCTGCCTTGACTCGCGAGGTTGTTGTAGTGATGGCCGCTTTGCCTCGCGATAGGCGATCTGGGACGGGCAGACTGGGCTTGCGTCTGCACTTCGAGATCATTGATAGTGTTGTGTGCGAGGTTGTGTGTTGCCTTGAATGTCGCGTATGTCAGGCGTGTTCGGAGACCACGAGCAAGCTGCGGAGAGGTGAGCACAGGGGGACAACAAATATAGCGAAGAAACCTACCTGCGCAATTTGAGCATTGGCAAAAAACTTCTGGACTGCCCTTTTGCGCTCCTCGAGGGAGGGGTCGTCGCCGTTCCTCGAGGCGATAGACGGGGTCGAGGGTGGGAGTGCGCTTGCTTGGAGGAATTGAGGGCGCGGCGATGGCGTGGTAGTGGATGAAGATGGAGTCGCCATTTCTGGCGTTGCAGATACCGATGTGGACGCCGTGTTTAAGGTACTCGTCTACGCTTTGGTGCTCGTCGTCGTCGTCGTCGCCGCAAGAGATGAGGGACGCGGTCAGACGCGACGCGCCCCCGGTACGGCACATCCGTTACGTAATACTCCCAGCATCACGTGGACGCAATTCTTCATAATCTGTCCTTATTAATCCGCAATTCCCACCATCCTGCGAGGCATTCATTGTTTGATTTACTTTCCCTCCGTCTTCTGGTAATTGCGCGGAAGGCTGACCCCGTTTTAGGACACATTCCAGAGAGTGCTTCACATCTACCGCGCCCATTTTTCTCTGCACAGCTAACGGCGTTACCGGATATAGACACCCCGCCGCGGAGCGGACGCTTTGGTTCCGACTCAAAGCGTGTAGCTCTGATAAAGTGCTACGAGCTGTCACGCATGGGAAGGACGCCGACACTGGTGTCCATATCCGGTAGTCGCGCGGGCATGCGAAAATGTTGTGGATGTTCTCAGCAGTCGTCCCGTGCCACATGTGTGAGACAGACAACTCGACAAGCCAGACTGTTATCGCTCGCAGGTATGCGGCCTACTGTCTGGCGTCACATCCAAAAAATTGGCCATGGCGCAAAGTTTACGTGCATTCTACACCCGGATCTTCCGGGCTTGATGCAGGCGCGTACGGTTGTTCAACGCCTCCGCTCCCCTCGAGTAGTGCGAGGTATACGCTCCGCTGGTCGAGGAGATGGAATGGCTCATGTAACAGCAGACGACGCGTCGGGAGCTACAAGGGTGAAGACCATCCGGACGCTGGGTCTGCTGACAACGGCCTTTGACCTACCCCCCCCCCCCCTCTGGCGGGTCCATATCTTCTATCGTAGTGGGAAGCTTGAGGTGGTAGAGGTCGATGGCAGTCTTGAGCCCGGCATCAGGATATTCAGAGACGCTGTCCTCTTCTCAGCTCGCGATCGAAAGGATCGAGACGAGGAGGTCGACACCGCCTTGAGTTTCCCCACTCCTCGGGGAATCATCCTAGGCTCATTCACGTCACCATGCCAAGGTCGCTGGCCCATAGTACGTGGTTCAATCAGATGTGCACATCCTGGAAAGAGCCTGAGTCTTGCAGCAGCACACCATCTGTGTTGTCGGGTACCTAGTGCGGCTACAACGCGCTGAGGGTCTCGTCTTCCATGATGGACAGAATCTCGTGAAGCTCGACCACGTCAACGACACGGTCGTCGTCTTCGTCGCAGGGGCTGAGCGGGGGCCAATCCAGCCTTTGAGTTCCCTCCTACACCACGTGGTGAATCAGCCCCACGAGGCAGGCAGCAGTTAATTCCCTACAGGTGCCGAGCGGAGTGTAGAAACCATCCAGACGACTGAGGAGTGCTCCCAATGTGCTCGCCGTTTCGCGCCGCCATGAGGGTCAATCCTGGAGAAAACGAACAGCGTGTGCTCTACAAGATGAATCTCCAGGGGCTGGGAGTCTATGGACAAACGGAGCGGTAAGTGGTGCTCGTACTCGCCGGCTCGAGCTGCCAGGATTTTCTGCCACGGAAGTCGAGGCAAAGCCGCACGGTTAGACACATCAGCTCCATGGCGTTGCGGCGGTCCGCTGCGTCATTCGTAGTCCGTTCATAGTATAGAGTGAACGATCCTCGATCGCGGCCAAGAAGCTGGGGAGCCGCAAATTCGATGATCGTCTATTTGGCTTCCCAGTGTCGTGGTAGATACCCCAGAGGCAGGGACATCGGGCCGAGTCAGCATCGACTGAGTAGAGACGGGGCGGATGATGACCACGGTTCGCGCCTGACATGGACGATGTGCTAGCGATACTAGCTTGTTGGTCGTACAAGTGGCGTCGAAGGCTGGCTTTCCAGCAAATACGTCATAGAGGAAGGCTTCTGGACTTGATGATGCACATACTAAACGAGGGGCAGTGTGTTGAGCCTTTCAACTGTTGATATAGAGAGTGTATGAGAGGGTTGGCTTTGCCTAGCTTTCAGTGTCCTTTGAAAGACATCATCCCGAACCCCGATGCTCAGTACCCCTTAGTGCAGGCAATCTACCTTATCAGAGACAAGAGGAAATGGAAGCCAGAGGTTTGTGCAGAGTCGCTGCTTTACTTGCGAATCTACTGGCACTAGGCCGGAGGGTGAGAAGCCGGCGATTTAGCAGAGCGTATGTGGATGACGTACATTCTGACGGTGACCACGATCTGTTCAGCGCCGTGCTCATTCGACGACATCAATGTGATCGATGGTTGACAAGCTATCGAAAACGGAATCAGCGTTCAGATTGAAATCGAGGACTCGTGCGTTGATAACTACACATGAAAATTCGAGGGTTCCTACGCTGACAGCGTAAGCCATAGTGTGATCGGAGTATTGTCTCCGGTGCTTGGAGTGTTTCCCATGGATACCGGGAATAAAGCCCACCGCCTGGCGGCATAACCTTGAGAAGTGACTTACTGTTTAGCATACTAGATTTACACCGCCGATCTGCAAGGGAGCTGGGGCAGAGTTGTGGTCCTTCAGGATACACGTGAAGGACGTGGTTAGATCTCCGGAGTTAATACGAAGTAAAAAGTCTACCTTGCTCTCATTCTACCTCGTATGTGCCTCGATGGTGATCATTAGACCACGTAACATTTTGGAAATGGTAACATAACTTGTTTGGTGTGGATAACGGCCTTCCGGGGACCCCAGGAGCCACTCCCGTAGGAGAGCCGTGGCAGATGGCAGATGGCAGATACGAAGCACCTGTCGCGACGGGCGGCAAATGATGTCAGCGACAGGATACGAAGAGCATAAACTCACGCGGACCGCGAGATGGGGAGATGTTGAGCCCTATCGCGACCTGTTCCCCAAGCTCATTGCTCACTGACCGTGCGAGGCTTGCCGGTTCCCGAAGATTAGATAAACACCGCGAAACGTGTGACGCACTGTGGACCATAATTCAGGGTAGTTCTTCAAAAATCGGCTATTGCATCTTTGTATCGACCGGACCGCGCGTCCACGGTCGCTAATGGTAGCCGTGGGCACACAACCATCGACGTCAACTTCTACACGCACTCTTCTTTGTAATTCCTTGGGATCGTGGGGCTTCGACGCCGGCCCTCCGGCGGCGGAGGCGTACGCCTCGGAGATGGAGGTACGTGCTTTTAGTTGCGGCTGGCAGTGGCCACAGATCAGTGAGGGCGTCCAACGCGGTCCGCAAACATGGACCCGCGTGTTAACTGGAAATATTCGAATGACGTTCCAGGAGTCGCAGAGATGAAACTGAACAGGTCAGAAATAGGGGCATACCGTCTCCGTATCGTAGTCCATTCCTTTCGAAGGATTGTAGGCTTGGTTCGTCGTACAGTAGTAGGTGATGTTCGGAGAAGATGTCAGCAGTTTTAATAACATAGTAAACGTAACGGAATTACTTTATGTCGGCAAGCACGTATGTATAGAATGCAGTTTACGCAGTGGTGAGCCGTCAGAAAGGAAGATACGGATCCGAATAGGCAATTGGTACTTGATCCGTTGTCTTGGGCCATTTCCACGTGGGTTGAAGACGCTCGCTACGATTATCCACACCAATTACGCACGAGGTGAAGTTTGAACAAATAACTGCGCGGTCACTCAAGTACTCACTAGTACTTGTTGCCTACGCCGCGCGCGTGAATATACAAACCATTAATCTACTGTACAACATCCATGCAAAATCGAGCCGTAAAGTCATTGGTGTCATTCATTATACTTCGACTTTGGCGTGGTCCTCTTTCACATCCTTTCCCTCGTCAGACACCGAGACTCCCTCTGCGGCCGCCTTGAGCTCCTGCACCGACGCTAAGCGCTTCGACCCGAGGAAGAACCTGCCACCGGGCGCGTCTTGGATTGCGCGCGCGATGGGCTCGCTCTCGAAGAGGTATCGGATGTCCTCGAGCGCGTAGCCCCTTGTTTCGGGGAGGAAGAAATAGGCCCAGAACGCCATGAGGAGGCAGAAGACGCCAAAAACGAGGAAGGTGCCGTATGTGATGTTGTTGAGCATGATGGGTGTGACCTTCGAGACAGTGAAGGAGAAGAGCCAGTTGACGCCGATGGCGACGGAGAGCGCGGCGGCGCGAACGTGGTTTGGGGCGACCTCGGCGGCGACGACCCACGGGAGCGGACCCCAACCGACGCAGTAGAAGACAGCGTAGAGGTAGACGGCGACGAGAGAGACGTACGATGCGGGGACGATGGTCGTTGAGGGGTGCACGCCGGAGAAGCCACCGATCCATAGCATCATGAGGCTCTGACCAATGCCACCGATGATGAGGCAGCGTTTGCGACCGAGCCCCTCGACGGCGAAGGCGAGTACGAGCGCGACGGCTACCGTCTTGACGACGCCGTACACGCCAGTTGCGAGCAAGCCGGACGTGGTGCCCGAAATGCCGAGGTTGGCGAAGATGGTTGGCGAGAAGTAATTGATGGCGTTCGTGCCTGTGGCTTGCTGCCAGAACATGACGAGGGAGGGGATGAAACAGCGCAGTGCGGTCGTGCGAGACTCGCCCATCATAACGAGCTGCTTCAGAAGTGGCGTCTTCTCTTTGCCCTCGAAGTCGGCCTTGATCTCCTCGATGGTGAGGAGGACGCTGTCGTCGTCGGGGCGCATGCCGGAAGCACGGGCGAGGGATCGGGCGGCGCGGTCGAGATGACCATGTTCAACAAGCCAGCGCGGTGACTCGGGCTGGAAGCACATAAGTACGATGAAGATAACTCCAGGGACGAGCTGGACGATGAGCGGCAAGCGCCACTGCATCTCGTCCGTCGCAGCGTAGTCCTTGCTGACGCTGTAGTTGACCCAGACTGTAGAAGCGACTATTAGATATTGCTGGAAACGCTGTGCATATGCAAACTTACAGCTCAACATGATTCCGACGTTGTTCGCCAGCTGAACCATGCCAGTGCAGCGCCCTCGAATGGACTTGGGCACGCTTTCGGAGACGTACGAAGGCACGAGGGCAGAAACCATGCCCACGCCGAGTCCCGCGAAGAAACGACTGAAGTAGAAGACGCGGAGAGCGACATCCGCAGAACTGCCGAGACCCACTATGCACTGTATCAAGCTACCGATGAGGTAGATGACACCAGAAGCGATGAGCGTGGGCTTTCGTCCAAAGGTGTTGGACAGGTATCCGGTGAATAGGGCGCCAAAGCTAGCAGTGCTATTTCAGCGGGACAGGGTAATCAAGGAAAATCCATCAGGTACGTACAAACACCCTCCTTGCAAAACAGCGACAATGTTCCCCGAGAGATTGGCGGTCGCTGACTTGCTGAGCTTGTCGATACCGAAGTAACTCTTGAAGGACGGAAGTGCGAGCACGCCACCGATGAGACCGATATCCCAGCCGTAGAAGATGGAGCCCATCGCCGCCGACGCTGCGATGGTGTAGGCACGGCGGTACTGTGCAACCTCTGAGAAGTAGCCCATGACGGTCAATGGAGGGAAAAGAGGGCAAGGAGTTTTCGGTCGACGTATCGGGTGGATTGTCGCGCCTTTATGGCTGATCCTAGAAGGGAGGCGGGAGATCCGGAAACCTCACGGAGAAGGCTGAGGTTGGACGCGTTCTGCCCACGGGGCCCCGCACAGCACCTGGGGGGATGCTAAAGTCTGTTTGATACGGCCAAGATACGGGGGGCACAAACTGTTGTTCCTCCGCGTAAGGAGATCGGACAGTGGCCCGTACCGCACCAAAACTTTGCAAGAGCCGATGGATAGAAACAGATCGAGCTGTGGCGGGGCGGCTTGGGCTTGGACCCTGGATCCCGGACCTTGTGACCTCCTGGCGGCCCGCCTCGTGTGATGTGCGACACAGGCATCTCGGCGACAACGGGTCTGCCGCTCGGTCCGCTCGAATCGACGTCAGGTTGTGCCCTGCGCCTCGAATTTCAATAAAAAACGGAGGAGTGGTTCTTGCTGCCCCTGAGTGTACCTGTCGTTGGAGAACGGCCCGATTTGCCGTGGTATGTTTTGTGAAAATGCTTGCGTTGCAACGTGGATGGAAAGTATGTCGTCGCACGATCATACTCATGGTCTCGGCCAAGCCAAAAGTCTAGATGTGTCGTCACGTGTGAGACCTAAGCTGGCCAAGGCAAGCTCGTACGTATACGTACCTAGCTGCGATGGTTCTTTGCGATATAATCATTGAACGAGAGCTGCAATAAGGGGGCAGGAATCAATGCAAGACCCTGTCTAGGAGCTGTGCGGAGTGAGCTCTAGGACTTGTGCAGAGTGAATCGGTAGGCTACATACCTTTTTTGCCCATTTTCCTTTCGATTTTAAGTTCAAGTTTCAAAACGTTTCTCGGAATTCTAACACGCGGGTAGTTTACAGCGACCTCCCTGAGATGTGAATAATTCGCGAGAAGCGGAATATACACCTTCGCAGATGCTCGCAGAAATACGTACACTGAAGTGCTGGTCGTCGGTGTTCCGTCATCGGCTGTTAGGTATACGCCTGTGTTCGGCCCCGGTGTGGTTTTCAGGCGTAAGCGCCTGTCATATGCAGATGATTTAAAACCAGGTAAATTAAAGGTTGCCCATCAGCTTGTTTGTGCTTCATATCGCAAGTCTTTACAGACCAGGATGTTCGTAGTCAATTCGTAGTCCCCCAAAGCTAGAGAGCACCTTATAAAGCGCTTGGTGATGTGATGAGTAATAAGTAAGCAAATGTAATCCGGCATCTTTGCGGTATTTACCTCTCATCTTGACCACGCCCACTACGACGCATATACGCCACTCAGGTGTACCTACTCTCTGATATTGTCGTAAGCGTTTACAGATATAGTTCGAGCTATGGCTTCCTATATACGTAGCTGGCTGCCTTCACCATGGGCCGCAGCCGACCAACCACTCTCAACACCTACCATCGTCGCAGAACTCCCCGAGAGCGAAGTCGACGATGACGACACCGCGACTATCCGTGGAGATGACGACGATGACGAACCACCGGCCTTCCCGAGTCTCAATAGTGCGCAGCGTGCGGACTCGAGTAGCCAAAATACTGCAGTACCCGCCGTCCCTCGTATACTGAGCGACTCAGATCGAATGCCTCCCCCGCCGATGCCTACTCTGCCTACGAGGACTCCAGGTGTTCCTAGTATGTCCACCTCACTTGGCGTACCCGCAATCCGAGGGTCTCTGGCTCCGCCCTTGTCCACCACCAAAGCACCGGCGAAGAAGTCGCGCAAGGTCGCCTTGGCACCCGGACATGGCCCTCTAGACTGGGCGAATCTCAAGAAATCTGGGCAAGATTTGCGCGTATGTTTGCCACGTTGCTTTCGAATTTTATTTCTCATCTTCCATCTTCCGTCTCAGGGCGTTGACTCAATACAGCGCATAACACCGTCAGAGCTGAAGCGACATAACAAGAAGGATGATGTGTGGTCAGCTTTCAACGGCAAGGTTTACAACATCACATGGTACCTGCCGTATCATCCAGGCGGTGAGAAAGAGCTATTGCGAGTTGCTGGTCGCGATGGCACCAAGTTATTCTGTAAGTTCTTTCATCATCCCTCCAAATTCCTATTCAATATTAGTTTCAATTTTAGCCTCTACGCACGGATGGGTGAATGCGGATTACATGCTAGACGAATGCCTGGTGGGGTTCTTGGTCCCTGAGCCATAGTGCGCGGCGAGAGCAAGGTTAGAGAAATAGAATGACACACACGTAGAATTATACCTCGCATAATTTATGGAATCTATAACAATCTGCGTCGACTTCCCTTGGGGTGTTTGCTCGCTCCTGGCTCCATTCACCACTCACAGAGCTCGACTCGATCAGGAGGCTTACAGGCGTCTGTGTGTTTTGAGCTGATTTTCGCAGACTGTCTCAGTCCACTTCACTCGCTCGACCAATCCATCCGCTTTCGCCTCCACATACTGTTTCTGTAACTATATGCACTCGTAAAACATTCTCTGGATCTCTCGATGCAGACATCATTACAGTTCAACGAACGCTCGCCGCCTAGTGCCTCGTCATCAAATCCGGCCTCGGGACAGTACTACCGGAGCTCTCGCGGATTTGGATACAGGAAACGAGGATTTAACTACAGGGGGCGTGGCGGCTCATATCAGCGCACGAGCGGGTCGTGGCATGGAAGGACTGCCGTCAAGGAAGAACCGCTCGGGGACGCACTCGCTCAGTCGTTACTCTCTCGCCTCGAGCCTAGCGCGGACTCGCTCTTGAACAGGCTCAGCCCGGGGAAGGAAGGACCCAACGAGTCGATATCAAGCCGCCCGCCTGCGTTCGACGAAAGGACATCCGCCGACGGCGAGCACAGTAGGGCAGAGTCGGAGTTCGAGACAGGGAACACTGATAGCGTAGCGAGCTCCCGTAACAACTCGCCACAGCCGTCTGCGATGCACGACGAACTGGTGCGTGACAAGTCTGTGATGTTAGGAGCACCCACTAAAGTGTTAGGGACAGGCCGAGCAGCTGATCGCATCTGCGCTCGCCCAGGGGAAGCAGCTTGTCGAACAACATGACCTCGCTGAAAGGAGATCAAAGTCAGCCGCATCGGAGGCCGCAGTCGACGATATCCTTGCGGCAGACGACGGTGAAGATGCTCCCTTGAGTCCCTTCTCTTCGAATGTTCCCGAGGATTCCTCTCAACTCGCACACCGCGCAAATGTTGACCCCGCCGCTGTCACGACGTCCTCGCAGTCACAAAGTGTAGACCAAACCTCTGTCGTCGAACAGGCAAGAAAGCTATTCATCCCTGTCATAATTCAGAATGCTCGTCTGCGAAATCCGGATATGGATCCCGAAGAACTCGAGAAGAAGGTCGTATCACTTGTCACAGATGAGCAGTGTCTTGCGTTTGTGAAGTTTGCCAAAGAAGCCCACAATCAGGAGAAGGGGAGGCAATCAGGAGGGGAAAAGAAGGAGCTCTCAGTGCTCGACCCTGCTGGACTGTTGCTCGGGGGTGGGGGTCTGGCCGAGGGCGAGAAGAGGGGGTCCAGGAAGAGCGAGAGCGAGAAATGCGGCCTTCAAGTTGGCACTGGAGTGAGTGGGGCAGTGGCTGCCGAGCAAGTGCTTGGCGAGGCTGGGGCGAAACGACGGCGAGAATTTACGGACGGTGGCGAAAGCTCCTCCCGGTTAGCTAAGGCTTTGCGACGCGCGACCACGGACGGAAGTGCGCCGCCTACAGCCATTCCACTTCCCCCTACCGTCGTGCGAGCAACAAGCGACGACAATGTCCGCGTATCATCTTCGCAATCTTCGTCCAGGTCGGTGAAGGAACCTCCCACAGCACCTAAGGCCATGCGGGGACTGGCCCACTCACAATCTGAGTCTTCCGCTGGCTCAAGTCTACCCTCCCCGCCAGGAAAGACATCACAGGGCGAACGTACGAAGAGCGGTACCACTGACATCACTGATCACTCGATAGGTATTCAAAGCTCTGAGGCAAAGCATGCTTCTGGGGCGTCGTCTCCAAATTCTGAACCGACGACGCTACTCAGCGTCCCACTCATGACTAGGGCCTCCTCCACGTCTTCAGACATGGACATCGACGATGATTCTACCCCGTCTCCAAGTAAACCGCCTCCAAGTACTCAGGGTTCGGTTCATGCGTCCTCCTCGTCTCGTCCTCTCCCTGGCGTGTTAATTCATCTCTCTACTCCTGTGCACATCGTGCAAACGCAAAACAGTCTGGATCCTGACCCTACAATCAAGCGTTCCGACAATGTACAGACGACTCCTGCTGTTGCCGAAATACTATACTCTACTCCTCGCGATAGTTCCATCAACGGTAATGCGTCTGAAGCACGCGGAAGCCAAAACCTGCCCGCTGCTGCCAGCACCTCCAGCGCTGTGGACGATGCTGCATTACGGGCGGATTCTTCAATCGCACAACACCCGCCGCAGACGCTCACGAATGTACTGCCGACAACAGAGTCAGATCCCTTGTCGAACTTGTTGCAGCCTAGTCAAGGAGAGATCCGTGGGGATTCTCGCTTATCTGTGTCACTAGCGCATATCTCATCGAAGGACGGGGGTTCGGTAGTGCTCGAGGATACTAAGGGAGATAACGGGTCAGCGTCCACTGGCAAACTTGCGAATAAGGGGTTTCCGGAAGGTAGCATTCAGGACTCGGGGGGACAAAAGGACTCGGCGACAACATCCATGTCTCTCGAAGCTGTCGCTTCAGCGCGACCAACACAAAAGGTACAGCCCCAAGATAGCGACAAGATGGACGTAGATGAGAAACCTGTGGGAGACGACGCTTCGCGGGTGGCTCTTCATGCTCCCACTGAATCACTGTCCCCAACGATCGATACATCCCGAAATAAATCTGCCACAGAACCTGTTAGTAATTGCAGTATCTCGCCGACTAACCTTCATATGCTAGGAGACTCGGAGGTTCGGGCGACGACGACGATGAGGATCGCTTCCCCTGATCCGCTCTCCACGAGCGTGGACGATAACGTGAAAAGTGACCAACGCGCCACGCCACCAGGCCCTACAAGCTTGTCGTCGCCCTATCTCTACTCCGCGGAGTTAGGCAAGCCGAGCCCGCAAGTGTTCACCCTGAGGTTTGATGTCGGGTCAGAGTCCTCTGCTGCCGCTAGTCGCTGGAGTCGGCGACAGGAACAGTTGGAGTACGTGTTTGATATTGCCTCTCAACCTGCGCTAACAATTTGCAGCCCATCGGCCCCACATGTCATGTTCCGACTGTTGTGTTTGCATACCGCAGACGTTGAGAAGGCTGCGGTGAAGAATCCGACAGCAACCCCCGAAGAGTTTGCTTCTGCGATGTGGAATGTTCAGACGAAGTGGCCACGACGTGGTCAACTTCTGCTGGAAGTAAATGGTGAAACCGACACACCGGGTAGTTGGATCCCTAAGCAGCTAGTGAGCCCTCCCGATTCTACACGTTGACACGACGCTCACAAATTTAGGGTCCCGAGGACGGCCCTGTCGATCTCACACCCCACATCGTGCCCGGTATCAACACCATTCGCATCATTCAACTCGCGGCTCAAACGGATCGTATTTTCATCGTCTATGCTGGGTCTCCACCCGAGGACGAGGTCAAGGAGTTCAGGAATACCGCAGCCTGGGAACGTCTCGTTCGTGAAAATTAGCCGTTCCCATCTATCCCCGTCTCCACTACTCAACACCATTCGCATCATTCAACTCTCGCCTCAAACGGATCGTATTTTCATCGTCAACTGCGTCATCCTGCATCTTTGCATCTAATTTATTCCCTTACAATAAACGCGGTCTTTGTGCTCTATTTTCTTGATCGCCTCGCTTCTCCGAGGGCCTCTGATTGTACTGTATCTACTTGTCATTTGACTGTATTTTGACGTGAGCTGACGTGAACTTTACTCGCGCCAAACGGCCGGACCGGAGGCGTCTAAGCAGAAAGTTGGAGTCAGTTTCTATGATGACTAACCCTGACTCGAGAGACGATCTTCAGGTTGTACAAACCTAACCTGATCAAGGTTAGACATTTCATACGTGCGAGAGGCTCAGGTATACCACCCAGTAGGTCGTAGGATACTTTTGCAATTATGGTCAAGGTACGGCTCGGTGCTGTTGCTGAAAGCGCAGAACTTGACTGGCTTATTGCCTCCCATAAATCAAGCCCCTTCCTGCTGAATTTTACGCGCAATTCCTTTCGGACGCCGCGAAAGCGCGGAAGCCGTCTCCGAGTGAGTTCTTCTTTGCCCTTAGAATATTCACGCGTACCGATGATATATAGTTCGTGGATTATTTCCACTCGAGGCAAGGCCCGGCTTGATTTCGTTGCTCGCCGGGAAGCCAAATGCTAGTACCTTTCCGCTTACATCTATCCAACTCAAAGTTCGGTCTCCAACCGATCCTAATGAAGAGACCGTTACCGAAGTCAGCGGCGAGGCCCTTGCAGAGGGACTTCAGTATGGCCCGACTGCTGGTATTCCGTCTCTTATCGATTGGGTCTACGGCCTACAAGAGCAGGAACACGGGCGTAAAACTGGTGAGGGCTGGAGAGTCAGTATCGGATCTGGCTCGCAGGATGTCATTTACAAGGCAGGTTACCGGTATCACTGCTGTTGCTTCCCTCCGTCTGAACGCCGATACTCCAGGCAGTCCAGGCGTTATTTAACCCAGGGGAATCTGTGCTGGTCGAGTCTCCTGCATATGCGTACGTCGGTCGCATTGTAATCTTACTCAGTAATTCTCACCTGACAAACCCAGCGGTGTAATTCCCATGTTTCAGGAGGCCCATCTGAACCTTGTCGGTACGTCCGATCTTAGTCCTTGAGGTATTGACCCCTTGCCAGTGCTGACCGTGTGCCCAGAGGTTGAGACTGATTCCCATGGTATATTGTCTAGTTCCCTTCGCTCGATACTCGAGAACTGGCCGGCGGGGAAGCCGAAGCCGAAAGCACTGTACACTGTCCCTGTAGGTATCTGGCTACTTCCTTGGCGAAGCTTCTAACTACATTCCAGTACGGCTGTAATCCTACAGGGATGTCTGCCATTCTCGAACGTCGCAAAGAAGTTCTCACATTGGCTCAGGAGCACAACTTCTTGATATTGGAAGGTCAGTCAGACCGTAGGGTATTTTCGCACTGGCTCACAAATTCTACCGTAGACGACCCATACTACTATCTTTACTACGGAAAGGCGGACCGTGCGCCATCCTACTTCACCCTTGAGTTAGAGCTCCCTGAAGTCGGAAGGGTCCTACGGTTCGACAGTTTGTCGAAGATCATTTCCGCGGGCATTAGGATAGGATTTTTGTGCGGACCAGATCCTCTCTTGGCAGCCATTGACATGCATGTGCGTTACGTGCCTTCCGCGTCGCTCGGTTTCTATATGCGCTGACCGCACGTCCATACGACAGACCGCAGTGGCCAGCCTTCAGACGCCATCACTGACACAGACTATTACTTTTACCATTCTGAACTCCTGGGGCTACGCGGGCTTCAAAACCCACACGGAGCGCGTGTCTCAGTTCTACCGCGAGAAGCGCGATGTATTCGAGGCTGCCATGCGTCACCACCTCGACGGCCTCGCGGAGTGGGATACCCCCGAAGCGGGCATGTTCTTCTGGTCTGTCTATGTCCTCATCGTCGTACACCGAGCGCTGAGATTGTCTCCATCACAGGTTCAAGCTGTTGATCGAATCCGAAGGTGAAGGGGACTCTGAGAGCATCATTCGCACGAACGCTGTCCAACGCGGCGTCCTCGCTCTGCCCGGCACCGTATTCCTTCCTAGCGGGCGTAAGACGGCATATGTTCGCGCGTCGTTCAGCTTGCTGCCTGCGGAGCAGGTAGATGAAGCACTTAAGAGGTTGCGGGCAGTTATCCTGGAGGCGCGCTCAGGTTAGCAGTGTTACGCTGAATTTGTAAGGATGTCCAACGCGACCTTTTACCACCGTCGTATATCGTGTTTAGAAGTAACGCGAGCTTATTCCCCTCGTCTCCGACGCGAAATACTGGTCATTTATTCTGTATTTCGCGAGCCCGCGACGCGTATATTCGTCGAAACGTTCCTCAAACACTGCCGAATGTCGTGAAAGCAGAGTCGTATCGACCATGAAGGCTTACTTCTCCGCTACGGTAACGATCTTTCCGTCTCTGAACCAAAAGTCCTCGTGGTGGGGACCGATGGCCTCTTCCGGTAGCGTGTCCTCGGTTTCTTCAGGCTATTTGCCCTTCTTCCGCGTTCTACTAGCGATGCTTACGCTCGCATCGTCTACTTTAGCAATATTTGGATTTCACTAACGTAAGAAGTCAATAAGGACGCGATCCGTAAGATATGAATCCGCCAACTAACGGCTTTTACGACAGTGACTTAGGACCCGCTACTGCTGAGACTATGTGCGAGTACCGGAATCGCGACTGGCTGCTGTACGCAATGATAGTTCGTCGTCAGGATATGTACAATAGCTAAATACACACTCACGCTGAAGCTTGCTCGTGGTGGTTGTCGGGCAGAACGTGTTCAGCGGGACACGGCCGCATACTTAACATATTACCCGCGCCTACACATGCTGACAATGTTGCAAGGAGCGGTGATGTGGACCTGAATCCGTAATATACACTAAAACTAGACGAAAGCAGCTCTAAGTACGTGGACTGTAGACACTAGATAGCTATGGACACAACTGTGCGACTGACGCAGAAAAGCGAATTATTCCGATCATTAATATTTCAGAGTCTCCTTCCACCGCGCCGCTATGGGCTCCGCTCCGAAGACCTCCTGGAGGACGTCGCGTACGTCGTCGACGTACACAAAGCGAATACCACCCTTCACGCTCTCCGGTACGTTCTCTTCGATATCTGGTCGGTTGGCGGCAGGAGCAATGATCGTCTTGATGCCGGCTCGGTGCGCGGCGAGTATCTTCTCCTTCAAGCCGCCAACGGGGAGGACTTGACCAACGAGAGATATTTCTCCGGTCATGGCTGAAAATAATATATTCAGGTCCAGATTATCAAGTAACGAGGGCAAAACACACCGATATCAGGATTGACCTTCGTCTTTGTGAAGAGCGATACAAAGGCAGTTAACAGCGCCGTTCCAGCGCTGGGCCCTTCTTTGCCAATACTGCCCTCGGGCATGTGCACGTGTACATCTTTGTGATCGAGGATTTGCTCGTCAGCTGTTGTGGCGATGCCGAGATCGTACGCGTGGGTCTTGACGTAGCTGAGGGCGATCTGCGCGCTCTCGCGAATGACTTCACCGAGCTTTCCCGTCAACTGCAGCGAACCCTTGCCTGGCATGATCTACGAGCGTCATGATCAGCGCATCGAAATTGCAGGTAGACATCACGACGACTAACAGTGGCTTCGATAGGCATGACAGCACCCGAACCATTACCCAAGTATCCTAGACCAGTGCTAACGCCATGTGGCGGCGCCTTGTCGTACATCCTGTCTTTATAATACACTGGAGGACCGACGTAGTCTTTCAAATTCTCGGGAGTAATGTTGACGTGGACGGTGTCGGGGACCTTCATCGGCTCGCGCTGGACAGTGGTCACTTTGCGCTCCTTTTCCTCGGCTTCGACCTTAGGCGTGGCAGTCTCAGGCGCGCCGACCTGGCTCGTGGGAGGATCAACCTTCTCGACAGTGTTTAGTTCTGTCTGGACGGGCTTCTCCTCAGGCGAGGCCGTAGCAGCGGCCGGCTCTGGGAAGGCGTCCTCGCCAAGATCCTGAATGATCTTCAGCGCGGCCTTGCGGTAAATCTATTGACTGCCATGTAAGTGAGATTCATGTAGACGATTGAACGGGGCGTGCCTTATCGATATGCTTCTTCAAGTTTCGCACACCGCTCTCGCGACAGTAGTATTTGATCAGCATGTCAACAGCTGAAGGGTCCAGCTGAATGTCGGCATCCTTCAACCCAGATGCCTCTCTGGCTTGAGGCGCAAGATAGCGCTCGGCGATCTGAGTTTTCTCTTCCGAGACGTAGCCGCTGACTTCAAGGACCTCCATGCGATCGAGCAGAGGCGCTGGAATTGTATCGAGAACATTGGCTACGGAGAAGGAGATGTTAGTGAACTCTGTCCACATGAGACGTGAGGAAACCTACCAGTGCAAACGAACAAGACGCGAGACAGGTCGACAGGGACATCCATACTAGGCATACATATCAGAAAGCCGCCATACACGCGCATGGATTAGACACGTACTAGTGATCTAGGAACGCAGTGTTCTGCTCGGGATCGAGCATCTCGAGAAGGGCGCTCGCCGGGTCACCATTATGTCCCCTTCCAATCTTGTCGACTTCGTCGATCAGGACCAAAGGATTTTCGGTTCCCACGCGTTTCAAGGCCTGGATAATCTTGCCAGGCAGAGCGCTGTATATACTTCATGAGCGACCTCCGCATTTCACCATGAGCATTAGACGTACCCGACATATGTGCGCCTGTGTCCCTTGATCTCTGCTACGTCCGTCAAACCACCGACAGAAAACCGGAAGAACTGCCTATCGAGAGCGCGTGCAATGGACTTGCCGATCGACGTCTTGCCTACGCCGGGGGGACCGACCAGACAGATGATCTTGCCTTCAACTGTGCCCCGAAGCTTTCCAACCGCAAGAAACTCGAGGATACGGTTCTTGACGTCTTTTAAGCCGTAGTGATCTTCGTCAAGGACTTTCTGTGCATGAGAGATGGAATAATTCTCGGGTGAGTGCTGACCCCACGGTATCTGTGACCTCTATATGAGCAACACGCAGAGTACTGTGTGATGAAGCTCGCGTACCTGTGTGAGCCATTCCAGGTAGTTACGAGTAACGTTCGCTTCCGACGCTGCGGGCTCAAGGTGTTGAAGCTTGTTCAGCTCCTCGTCGAACACCTTCTTCACACCCTCCGGCATCTTCAGCTGCGCTGCACGCTCCTTGAACTTCTCGATCATCTTGTCCTTGCCGTCCGACTCCATTCCAAGCTCCTTCTTGATGCCCTTGAGTTGCTCCATGAGGTAGTACTCGCGCTGCCGCTTGGCGATCTTACTGTCAACATCGCGGGAGAGTTTGCTCTGCAGCTGCGCGTTGATGAGTTCCTTCTTAAGGACCAGAAGAGCCTTGCGGAGGCGCTCTTCGACAACAAGGCTCTCGAGAACGTCCTGCAACTCTTGAACTTCACCGGTCGAGACAGCGGCCGCAAAGTCGGCTAGCTTATCAGGCTCGTCAAAGACATTGGAGGCTACTTGGTTGATGGAGAAGTTGGTGATCTGGTCGCGAAAGAGCGGATTGAGCTGGGCGATATCCTTGAAGACAGAGACGATCTCGGACATGAACGCGCGGATATACTGGTCGTCCTTGTTGTACGGCTGCGTCGCGAGGTTGTCAACGCGCACGACCGAGACGTCGTACTTCTCCAGGAAAGCGGTTTGCATGATTGCATGCGAGGCCGCATCGGATTCTGCGGGAACGGGCTCGGGCGTAGGGGGAGGCGTTGGTAACGATTCTTCCTCGAGGGCTTCAGGCTCGACCGTTGCGGCCGATAACGAACCGCCAGCCTTGACAAGTTCCGTAATTCGAATGCGGCGGTGGGGATAAAGGACAGCTGTGAGACCTTCTTCCTGATCGCCCTCCTTGCCTCCTGGCCCGGAGCTGGCGGAAAAGACACTTGTAACCTGCGCGAAGACTCCAACCGGGTGCACCGAATCGATGTCCGTGATGACGTCGCTATCTGCATGTTCGTCCTTGAGTAGGAACGCACCGAGGTAGGGTTGACCGCGTTTCATCATCTCCTTTATAGCCGCAACCACCGCAGGATTCCGAACCACTACTGCTTTGTAGAAGCCGGGAAACAGCGGGCGACGAGCGATAGGAAGAGCGAGAACCTGTGGGTAGATTTCCGGCACTGACTGTTTCGATATTTGCGTTTGCGTCTGTGCGGGAGGATCAGGAGGTGGTGTTGGCGGCGGAGGCGGAGGCGAGTCTGATTGTGACCCATCCGATCCATCTCCGGACGAAGAGGACGAGCTTGAGGGCGGCGCAGACGAGCCGGGAGGTGCTTGTGAGTCCTCCGGACTATCCAAGCGGACACTCGACCCTTCCTGTGGGTCATGACCCTCACCCGCCTTACTCCCTGCTGTATGCGACGACTGTGGTCGGTTGATCCATCTGGGAAACAGTGCAGGCTGCGTGGGTTGGTAGTCGGTGACGGTAGACGTGTTGAAATGTCTTCGCTGGCGCAACACCTGAAGCGAGGGGCCTGGCTCCCGCAACAGATGCCGACTACATGTTCTCCCTGTCGCTGTCGACGTTGACCTGAAGATTGAAATGAAGTTCATGCACGCCCAGACCCGAGACGGCGGTGCAGAACGAGGATGGAAGGAGACGGAGAGCAGTGACGAATGCGTAGCGGAAATCACGATTATTCAGACGAGCTGAATGGCGCTAAAAGGCGCGCTTACCGAGCCGCACACGGCCTACAAGTCTTTCAACCGCTCCAGCGAGCTCGAGCAAACGTGGTCTGCGTTTGTGGCGTCGCATGTGATGTCCATGTCGCCTCAAGCCCTCAATAACAATGAGAAGCTGTTCCCCATCTTCGATTCCCATCTATCTGACACGAAATACGGCGGAAATTATGCTCCGAGCTCAGAGAAGTTTGAGGGGTGGTTGAGCAATAGTAAAGCTTACTATACTGCTGCGAGGCCATGGGTGAGTGTCGCGGCACATTCAGTGTTGAATCGTTGCTGACCGCAAGGATCACTGTAGATTTTAAGGCTGCTTGAGGTATTGTAACAAGCCCTCAAGCAGATTTGAGCTAACGGATGCAGCAGCGGGCTCAGGCCACCATCTGCGAAGTTGGTGGATTGGGTTCCCCTCATGGCAAGCCGTTCCACGTCTCACAATGCCCGCCGGAGTTGAATTACTGGGTTGAGCCCTATGTGAGGCTCGTTCGTACTGCGCACTCATTCGAGCATATGTTTCTCGAACCAGACTTTCGAGGTGAGTGTCCTTCAGTCTTGTCTCAGAGAGCGCTGAGGATGAATGCAGACTGCGCACAGCGAGATTGCGTGCCCTTATAGACACTGTCGGACCTGTCATAACCCCGGTGGACTCGCAACAGCCTGCGCTAGCATCACGTCCTGGAAGCACTCATCCCGCCTCTCCCGCGCCCCCCTGCATGCCTTCTGCTGCCTCGATCTCATGCCCGCAGTCGGCGACGAGCGCCATTATGGAATCGCCGGATCTGGGCGAGGTGTCCAACAGCTTTGTGGAGAAAGACCTGGGGCAGGTCGCACGGCAGTCACCCCCACCTGGACAGTCTGCCACCCAGTCTCGTATGAACTCTGCGAGCACAGCCGTCCCGCCGCACCCGGACTTGTCCTTGTCTACGCCACTGCCGGTGACAGCTGGTGGATCTGCTCGTGCACCATTCAAGAAGAAGAGCAAGTCAAAGAGCTATCCGTCTAAGGGCTTTCTGGACGCCGATGTTGAATGGTTCCAGCAGCAGCATGAATCGAAACCGGACAACAGGCCTTCATCCTCCTCTGCTCCCACTACGTCCGCCACTGGCATTCCTATAGATGAGCCACTACAACGGCAGCCTGCTGCCGAGGCGGCTCTTCCGGCTCCAGCAACACGAGAGGCGACAATGTCTCACAAAGTCAAGTCAAGGAAGAAGGGCCCTCCAGGAGTCAAGGCGAGCGATTTCTCCCTTCCCCTGTCCACTACGTCACCTTCCACACCTCTGCCTATATCAGTCGAGTCAAAGACAGGCCCACCAGGAATGAAAGTGCTTCCTATTATAGTAGATGCGGAGGTAGTTCCTGGGTCATCCAGTGTCGCTTCGACATGGGCTACTGTGGAACCAAAGCCTGCACTGGCTGTACCTTCTGAGACTCCAGAACCAGGTGAAATCGCAGAAGACGGCTCGGAAAATGAGATCCTAGACACCCCCGCCGTTGACGCCCCACATCCCTCTCTTGCTACGAAAGTCGCAACTCTAGACACTGCCTCACATACAGCAAAGAACGCAGGGGAATCGGAAACATCTGCGATGGTCAGCATCGAGGCTTCGGATACGGATGAGCCGCTAGCCACGAGACGCAAGCACATTACTTTTACTTTGCCTGAGGGTCTCAAGAGGGCTCGTTCTCGTAGCCCATCCGTACCGCTATCGAATCAGCGCCGCAAGGTGGCGCCTACATCCGCTCTGTCAGCAGACCCATCGAGCAAAGCCCCTTCCAATAACGGGCCTCGGGTGGTGAGCTCAACACCACGAGAGTACTCCGTAGCTTCGTTCGACTCTGGGACCCACATTTACTCTCCTGTGCAGTCAAACTTCGAGCCGGCGCCCGCACACCACCCGCAACAACTAAACGTCAGCAACGCGCCTCCGCGGAAGCGTTCGTCGAAAGGGAGTTCACGCTCGAAGGCGACGTATAGCAAGATTAGCTGGCAATCTGTCGGCGTTGTCGTCCCCACTGAGGAACGACTTGCACAAATGCCACTGTTCACAGAGGACTCTGTGGTCCTTGGCTTTGCTCGTGGCCAGCCCTCGGGCATCTGGAAGCCTACGTCATTTGAATTCGAACTCGACGAAGGAATGTTCAAGGCACTGTCGTTGTGGACTAACCGCAATGATCATGAGGAGTGAGTTCCCCTCATTGTGATAAAATGGCGCGTCTAACAGTTCGGCACAGGGATTTGTCTAATGCTCGCTGTTTAAGCCTGGCCTGCCACGTATTCTCAGATTGTGTTGATGCATTAAAGAGGAGTGTTAACTGTGTGGCTAAAAAAGATCTGTTTACTGACCGACCAGTGGAGTGGCCTCCATTTCCTCCATCTGTCTGTATCAACGACGGACAAACACGGGAGCGACGATTTGCTATATCATCCTGGGTTGTACGTCAATATCACATCTCCCAGTATTGCCCACTGACATTAATATTTTCCAAGACTGACCTGGATCACATTGCCGACATATCCAAACGGGTGCAACCAGGCCGTAACATTGTTCAGCTGTTACGGCCGCTATACCCATCACCCTCCGTTAATTACGTCTTCGTGCTCCGCTTCCACCCGCCTACCCCTCGTCAGAGTGCTGAAGTCATGAAGAGAAGAGGTGACTCCCTTGCATGGGGCCAGTTCCTTGATCGGTGTAGTCACATTGACATTCCTGACCTCGATTATGAGATACCTGATCTCTGAGCTATCAATGTTCTATCAACGCTTTCTCTGTCCTTGTGTCATCTGAAGTTTTTGCTGTCAGTAGTTACTAGTTGCGTAGCTCTTTTTGCTGTCTTCTTGGTCGTATCGCAAGATTCAATCAGCTGTGATACTTGTACCAATAACTCTTTTATATCATATGAATTCCACTGCGTATTCGTGTTAAAGGTGTTTTTATTGAGCTCGAGTGCGATAGATAATACCCGGTAGCCGCGGGCAAGCCCGAGCACTACATAGTCACGCCCGAATATTGATGGTATTGTGCGCCTCTCGTCAGACCGCATAAGCAGGGCAATCGAATTCAACGCTATGAACCCTATTGCCTGCCTGAGCGGCCTGTCCTGCCACTCTCGTGTGAAGGAGCCTGGGGTTGGATTCGATGACCGTGGCGATAGTTCATCATGGGAAGCTCGTCCATACTAGAAGCCTGCATATCGGTATTCGAGGCTCGTGCAAGCGGCGATACGAAACTTGACTCCTAAAAGGGCCGATGGGGGCACATGTACACTGGGGAGCAAAAGTAAATGAACGCCCTATGTCCCAATATGTCATTAAATTACCCGGTTCCA
>KN840613.1:0-23738 GCA_000832265.1 Phlebiopsis gigantea 11061_1 CR5-6 | reverse complement strand
ACACAGAGCCCTTCATCATACAATATTTTCAGACCATTGGTGTGCAGCGTTGTATCAGGAAGATCATGTACTTGGGCGTTCATTTACTTTTGCTCTCCAGTGTATATCTACCTCGCCAGTAGATGTGCTGTTTGATGGCTGTGGGATGGAGTTCGGGGATAGGCGAAGATATGAGAGCAGATGCCAGCGAGACGGTACTTTCATGCATATATCTTAGCCTCATCTACGTGTTCCACTACGGAAATATGTAGAATCCCTGAGGCACTAATTGACGCGAACATGATGTCATTTAATTCGGTCAGAATAGTGCCATAAGAAATGGCCCTAATTCCAATGAGCCAGAAACATCTAGCACAAACCTCGTTTTATCTCTCACTTCATTATCAGCTCGACAGCTGCCTGTTCAATGGCACCGCAGTTTTCTATAGCCACTCTACGGTCTGTAGGAGTTCGAGAGATTAGTTGAAGATAATAGCACGTTATGACATCGCGACATACCGCAGGAGGCTTGGAGGAGATGTCGTACGTAACTCGGTTGATGCCCTCGACCTCGTTGGTGATGCGTGAGGAAATCTTGCGAAGAACGTTGGGCGGAAAGTCGAACCAATCGGCAGTCATGAAATCCTCTGATTGGACTGCACGGAGTGCAATGACCTACGTAGTCGACGTTAGAGCCCACGGAAGCACATCGCATGGACGGCAAGATTCACCTGCTCGTAGGTCCGTTGATCACCCATGACACCGACGGCCTTGACAGGAAGGAGGACGGCGAATGCTTGGCTTATCTGGTCGTACAAACCAGCCTTACGGATCTCGGAGATATATATTTCGTCCGCCTTCTGGAGTATCCTGACCTGCTCGCGTGTGACTGGCCCAAGAATACGAATGGCGAGTCCGGGTCCAGGGAAGGGGTGGCGTTGAACAAGGTGGGCGGGAATGTCGAGAAGGGGACCGAGCGCACGGACCTCGTCTGATTAAGAAACTGCGTGAGTGAAGGATGACGAAAGGAAGCCACCACTGACCCTTGAAGAGCTCCCGCAAAGGCTCAATGAGCTTCAGTTTCATGTCTTTGAGAAGTCCGCCCACATTGTGGTGGGTCTTGATGGTGGCACTAGGACCCTTGAAGCTGATGCTCTCGATAACGTCGGGGTACAGGGTACCCTGCAAGAGCCACTCAACGCGACCCTTCTTCTCCGCGCCTTTCAGCTCCTCATCCTCAGCCTCCTTCTCAATCCGCGCCGCCTCGCGCTCGAAGACGTGGATGAAATTGTTGCCGATTATTTTGCGTTTCTGCTCGGGGTCTTCGACGTCACGAAGCTTCTCGAGGAATAGGTCAGATGCATCGACAACGGTGAGGTTCACGCCGAGGTCTTCCGACAGCATCTTGTGCACCTGAGCAGCCTCGTCTAGGCGGAGGACGCCGTTGTCGACCATGATCGCGTGGAAGCGGTCGCCGATAGCCTCGTGCATGAGCTTCGCGGCAACGCTGCTGTCCACTCCACCACTGACAGCACCGATGACACGACCTGTGGGTCCGCAGATCTCTCGTATCCGTGCGATCTCCTTGCCAATGAACTCTTCCTAGATGCAAACTCAACGACCGCCAATGAAGTCATATAGAACGGAGGTTACCATAGTCCAGTTGGGTCGACACTTGCAAATGTTCAAAACAAAGCGACCAATAACCTCCTTTCCGCGCTTCGAGTGTGTGACCTCGGCGTGGAATTGGATGCCATAGAACGGCTTGGTGTTGTGAGTAATCGCTGCGAAAGGGGCGCTCTGGGTACGGCCGATGACATGGAAGTCTGGAGGGATGGAAGAAAGCTGGTCGCCGTGAGACATCCAGACCTACGGATAAAACACATCAACACGCTAATCTTCGCATGTGCTGGAGTCTCGAGACATACCTGTAGCTCGTCTCCTAAGCCCTCGAAGAGTGCGTCGACTGGTGTGGAACTAGACTGAGCGTCACCGGGGAGTTTGACGACTTCTAACTGTGCAAAGCCGTATTCTCGATGATCACACTTCGTCACAGTTCCGCCCATCTTCCACGCGATCTCCTACTTGACATGGAGGAGTAAGTTAAGAGTACAAGCATCGAACGGCTGTGCGCACCTGAAGACCATAGCAGATGCCGAGAACAGGTACGCCAAGCTCAAATACAGCAGGGTCTGCGTGGGGTGAGACGGAGTCATAGACAGAGTAGGGAGAGCCAGAGAGGATGACACCTGTTTATACCCGACAACGTTAGAAGGGTGTTCCGCTGTAGACAGTAAAACGAACCCTTGGGCTTGAAGTTCAGATCTTTAATCTTTTGGGTACATGGCATCAACTCCGCGTAGACATTGAGCTCGCGACATCTCCTTGTAATAAGATGGCTGTACTGCAGGCAAACTGGTCAGCGACGCCTACAGCGGTAGAGCTTCGTCGCCAACCTGCGAGCCAAAATCGAGGATAAGAATCGTATCGAACTGATCATGAATCTCGGCCATGGTCGTCGTATGTGGCGGCGTTGGAGGTGAGGGGAACAGCGAAGTGGTACAAACGAAGTCAAGAGCAATTTTGATTAATGACTTAGTTAATTTACGGCGCTTATGCTTTGATCCGCCTTTTACTCTATCGAGTATGACCCGACCACCACCACAGTAGGCGCTTCGGAGGCAGGCGTCCCAAGCTTCGTCCTGCACTTCATACCTATGACTTCCAGCAACCAATATTGCGAGTCATACCTAAGTAGTAGCTTTGACTACATTCAATGGTCTTTCTGGCGATACAAGGGCCATAGGGGAAAGATATCACGGGATGCTCACACTAGTTTCGACTGTGCTACCGTCGTTGCAGAACAATTGGTGGCTCGAGTTTGATACTTAGGCTTTAATTTACAAGAGCCAGTAAGCATAAAATTTAAGGAACTTCTAAGATACTAAGCTTGAGGGGGTTAACTTCCACACTATATTTTCAATCTTCCAATGGTCCTATATCAACTCTTTCGAACAATGTTGAGCTACATTTCCACGCCATGGCATATCCTACATCAGTAGCAGGAAGTAGAAAAGACCAGGGACAAGTGGAGAATACATGTATCATATTTGACAATTATATGCGTTTATGCGTGGCTTCCATATGCTTGAACAAAGTGTAATTACTAGAAAATAACATACCGCATTCCGTGCAGGGGGTTTGCACGCCATCTACGCTGACTATTTCAGTAGTTATTCCCACGAGTTGAGCAAGCGCCAAGTGCTGACCTCGATGCACCGTATCAACATGTCGCTTCAGATCCCACGGTCTCGCGAAACCTACGCCACATGCGCAGTACGTCCGCATCCACCGTTTCGTGGTCTTCTCCTCTTGCTTTCGCCGGTCCCGCTGGACGCCATCATTAGCATGCTGCCGTGTCCGCGTCGGCCTGTCAACCGTAGTGTCAATCAGCGCCGGAGGAATTACAAAGCTACAGGGGTCTCGTTGCCGCAGTGCGCCAGTCATTTCAAAGGTATTGCTCATGGGCAGTCGGTACGTCCTGTCACGTTCCGCCGGCGACTCTCGCCCGCTGGAGTCTGGCGGGTGTGTTGCGGAGAACGCAGCGAGCGGAGATGAAGCAAGCGACGATTTCTCCATGGAGTAACTTGAATCCATGAGCGAAGAACACCTTGTGGGCTCTCGTGGGACCGTATGTGTCTGAGTCGTGGCGATCGGTAGATAAGTCGAAGGGGGACCCGCGAGTGTGGCATAGTAGTTGTAGTCGAAATCAACCCCGTCAAGATTCACAGTGGTCGAAGTGGCGTTTGTTTCTGCGACGTGCTTTGTCGTTGCGATATACCTATCACCGAATACCTCGGACCACTGAAGGTAGGCTTCGTCTAGTGTGAGAGTGTCACTCTGATATCGAGCGGCATGATCAATGATTAGTACGGCATATCAGTTATCGAGAGGCTTGCTCACAGAGCTGGGGCTAACGTCTCCAGCTTTTCCCTTCCCTTTAAACTGCCAAGAAGTGCTCCTATCCTCGCTGGTGAAATGTGTAGATGAGATGGGTTGGTCTGCATGAGTAGACGGATTCCAAGAGTCATGAGACACTTGCGCCGTCGAGAAGACAGTGAGGCAATTGGGACAAGATACGGTCGGTTGACTGAACACTTCCGAGATAGTTGATATTTCATTCGCCCTGATCATCTTGAGAACCGTTTAGCTAGAGTGGCGCAGTATATGCTGCATGACATACAGGAGAGGGTGAATCGAGCTGTGTTAAACCGTGCTGCGCAGAAACCTGGCTTGGTGGCACATTATTCGCACTAGAACTGAAGGATGGACCTAGAGATTCGGGCGGGGAGGCGAAGGGTGCGATTGCGGAGCATATTGAGACCAGAGGTGGGCGAACTGTGTCCGTGTCAGGAGATTGAGAACTTGAGGAAGTGGCGATAACCCTGAAATTGCTTGTCAGACTGTTTGTAATGACACTCGGGTCGTAGTTCAATGACGGGAAGAGAGTTGGGTCGTAGAATTGAGAAGCGCTCTGCGGGAAAGCGTCATCAGAGGGACAGGTCTCTACAATAGCGTTGTATGTGAGATGTTCGCGCTTTTTGTCTAGAACAATAGATTATCAAGGCAAACCTTGCATGTAGCTTGAAATGAGTGCAGAAGGGCTCTCCGAGTCCGCGAGCGAAGTCCACGACGGCTTGGAGCCACGAGCCACTGAGATGAATTCCATGTTGAGAGCTATGAGCTGGAGGAGGAGTTGTTGGGGTATTATGGTGGATGAGATTTCGCAGATTTATATGGATGCGTGCTCAACGAGACGTCGATGCCGACAACATAGCCCTGGGACAAATAGCTTCGACCTTACGGTATATCGCAGGCACGCCATACTCGAAGAGGATATCTGAACCTGGTAGAACTTAACGAAGGCCAAACACGCAACTGAATTCGGATCCACGTACCAGGCCGCCGGCGAGGCAGCTATTCAGTTGTGCACTGCGTAGGACAGGATTCGCTTAGCTGGGCTAACGTCGTGTCGCACTCGACATTGCCTAGATACACAAGGCCATAGAGACGTATTTTACGCCCCCATTGGTCGGTAACCCAAGGCTGTACGCGGCATCGGTAGCACGGAGCGTGGCTGAGTCTTGTGGTGGTGTTGCTACAGTGCATTCTTTATATTTCCAGAGTACATAAACCTATCAATATTCTGGAATCTGGACTAAGGCTCCAACTATTTAGCTTATTTACTGTTTATAAACAGTAATAACTGTTTACGTTTATGATTATTTACGACCACCCCCGTAAACCGGCGTAAANTGGTCAGCTCACGAAATCAATCAGTGGGGTGATCGCATACGGTTATCTTTGTGGTCACCATCTGTCGAGCGGGGAGTGCTCCTAGAGAGATAGAGAAAACTAAGAGAATGTCAGCGCTGCACACAATCACAGGCATAAATTGACCTACTGTCGTCTGTGACATGCTCAACGAGCCCAGTCATGCGTCCTTGACGAATCGCTGCCTGATGTTCGCGCTTTGCCTCCTCCTTCTCTTTCACAACAGCGGTGACGACCGTTCCGTCTGCCGCGACCATCTCGAAGCCACAGACGGCAGCGCGAGAAGGTACGGGAAAGACATATTTTGCCCGCGAGAGTCCTGACGGCGAGTACTGCGAGAAGTGCTGGGTGACGGTTACGAGCGCAGAGACTGGAGACTGTCGTCAGCAACGGTGCGCTGCCTGGCGTGGTAGGGGTACGCACCATCGATGATATCGGCGTGGACCTCGGTCCATTCGAGAGGTAGGTAGAGATGGGTTCCCGCCTCGACATAAACGACACCACAGGCTTTGTCGGATTTGAGTTGCATCGCTCTGGATGTGTTTCTCCTGTTGAGGCCAAGGACCCAGTTTACGAGCCCCCTTATATCTGGATTACAGCAGCCTGAGAGTGACTGAGCCGCAGCGTACTTGGGATCCTGTGACTCAACGAATCGCGAACCTTACCTACACAGCCTCATTTAAGAATGTATATTACGGTACGTATGTGGTTCCTGGCGTTTCCCAAGTCGAGTCCGTCCAGGGATGGGTGAGATCTTGAGCCCATGACCCCCCGGATCCCTGGTAGCACTGGTCCAGGTGACGATAAAGTGGTCGATTTACCGTCCGCTGCTTTGTCGTACTCTGGACTTGTATGTCGGTGTATAGATATATCAGGACCGCATTGAGCGCGACGCAGTCGCCATCAAATGTTCTCGCGCTGGCGACGGGAGTCACGGGACTAGGTCTTTTGCCCCAAGGGCCAGTTTCTGTTTAGTGCAGTAACTCAATTGTTTTACATCTGCGAACTTCTTGCGAAGTTTCCGTAGAATCACCGTAGATTAGAACTTATTCAAAAGCGACTGGTTGAACTTTGAAGCCCCTCTTGAACAAAAATACGGGGATTGCAGAGGTTAACATGATGAGAGTGGGATTCGAACCCACGCCCTTTCGGACCAGATCCTTAGTCTGGCGCCTTAGACCGCTCGGCCATCTCACCATACGCTCAGATTGCACATTAACAATATATGAGTTTTCAGAAGGAAAATGAGCCTATCCTCCCTCCTGCCTCAGTCAGCCTCTGCTTTACTGAAAATGACGAAAGGAAATTAGCAGCCATTCTGTCACAGGCAACGGCCATAACAGCAGGTTTGTATATATCTCCCTGGCCGTGCAATCCTCAAGCTGTCCCTCGTCACAGGACTGAACGTCTGCAGAGAAATCACCGTGACAACCGCAGCGGAAGCGAGGGATCCAGTGGCTATCACTACTCGAACTCGTGAGCTCGCCCTATTGGCACTACGATATTGTGTCATAGCTGATACCTCGACAGCAACGGAGGTCATTACTACAGCAACCCTAATGGTCCGACGTACTACAATAGCGGCAGCGGATACTCTCAGTACACGTCACCTAAAGGCGACCGTGCTGCCAGCGCAAATATTAAACGACTGCTTCCTTCTTGACTCCCGGCACGCAGTTACGCTATGCGATATACTCATTTGGAGCGTGTCCAATGTCACGGATTTCCAATATTTGCATGTGCCTATCAGCCTTATCGTTCTTAGAGTCAAGGCAACCCGTTCTGGTGTACACAGTCTAGCCGACGTTGCTATCACGCACAGGGCATGAGGCCGCCACAGCATGATTTTGGTCCACTTGTCTGGAATGGTATGTGATCCGCTTCCTGCCGCAGAACTTGACGTGGTCTGTCGGTTTACAGTTTCCATCGAGAGCAGCAGCTTCGTGGCGTTGTGGGGCATCAGACCGTCGGGGCGTCGAGGTAGATCTCGCGCTTTGTTGTAATGCCGACGGCGACGCTGGACATCGCGCTGTCTAAACATCGTACGAAGGGTCGCGCGGCCAGCCAAAAGTTCGGAGCCTCGCTATCGTGATTGCTATGCAAGCGAGCGCATAGCCGAGCGTGAGGACGCGAAGGCTCGACCTGTTCGACGCGAGGCTCAGTCATTCGTCACGCTGCGCATGACCTGTGACATGGGCCATCACGCTTCTATATGAGTCCGCGCCGTGCGCGCAGCCCCTATCTGCACCTTGCTTCTCTTTCATCATCATCCACCCTCATATACACAACAACATGCCCAAGGGAAACTACGGATGGGGCTCCGAGGGCTACTCGACCACCAGTAGTGGCACCAACAGCCAGGTCAGTGCCCCATTCTACAGTCTTCTCCTAGCGCGGTATCCTAAGCGTATGTCGATAGGGCAATCACTACTGTCACCGTGACGGAGGGAGCAGCTCCTCGAGCGGATACCACTACTCGAACTCGTAAGTCATCTTTGTCATCTCTGTGCCCCTCCTCCTCTAATGTATGCACACAGAGACGGCAGCTACTATTATAGCAACCCCAACGGGTCCACGTACTACAACAGCGGCTCTGGACATTCTCAGTACACCGCGCCCAGCGGCGGTACATCCAAGTCGGGTTCCAAGTGATGGAAGTGTTCCAACGTGCGGCCTCGTGTAATCATCCTGGCTCGCTTCGCTTCGACATCAGTGACTGTAACTTTATCTTCAATCGTAGCCTCGAGAAATAAATTTGTAAAATTATCGCGGAATGTACGTACTTCGTCAGTTTCCCCAAAACTAGACTACGCGTATGTCAAGCACTCTACCTGTCAAAAGTGAGTCGGTCCCGCCGACGGCGTGCTCACGTGGAGCAAATAAGGTTCAGGTGCATTGAAGTCCCGATGATGCATTCCTGAAACGGAAGGCTCTTACGTTCGCGAACGAATCGAGACGAATCGCCTGGCACCGTCTTGAAAGAGGCTGCCGATTCAGGGTTAGTTATAAAAGTCGGTCCTTAGAGCTTCTAGCCCAGCTAGGGAAGTCGCGCACTTGATCTCCGGTTGTGCATCAGGAAACCCTGGGACGCAATTTTATCGCAATTCAAACAATTGGAGGATACGCACCTCCGTGTGTTCTCGAAGTGAGGCCTAGAGCCGCAGTCGGCGATATTCCGTCGGAAATGTGCATACATTGGTAAGGTATCCGTGCGGTTCTGACCGCTCGTTGTACGGATGACCGCTTCCCGCCACGCTTTACAGTCGAGGTGCACCCACGCCCATGGCTCAGTCCGATATGAGCTCGTCGACGCTTGATCCTACCCAATTCCACGTCGGATAGCACCGTGTTGCCAATTTGAAACACGTTATGCGAATGCCCTACGTAACGGCGTATATTCTCTGTGGCGCAGGTTGCCATAATTTTCCTCACAGATGCCCTGATCGGTGCCCACCGTTTTGGGGCCTGGACGAGCGGCCTGATGGGTCACCAGACCCTCCTGCGGCTCTGTGACAGAAGTGTGCATGCGCCGCAGGCCTACGAGAGCAGCTAACCGAGCTCATGGAGGACGCACTCGCAGGTCTAGGCACCGTTTACGCGACTGCCTCGCGTCTGCCTCATGGCTTCCCGCGAACGTCTGGCTGATGACACCGCTGGATCTTCGCCATCGACAAATACCTATAGCACATCACGATGGTGTCCACTCCAATCGCCCCGAGCCATTCTCACGCACGTCATCAACTGGTATCATCTGGGAGAGCCTACTAGCTTCTTCGTACTGACAGCTGATGTATCTGTAGTTTCAGATGCGGCACCGATAAGGATGCCCGCATGACTGGTACACCTTGACCATTGCAGGCGAGGGCGCTGTGACTCAAAGGGTGTCGGTCCTGGGTGTGCAAAGGTACCTGCGGCGCCCTGGGACCACAGCGTCGTCGCGGTGTGCCATAACTCTGCTGCGCCAGAAGCGTGTCCCTCCGGGGTGCCGCCCGCAGCACCCGCTTGTTCCTCTTCTTCCTCGGAGCGCATCCCCTAGGTTGGCTCCCCCGATTCGCGCAAGAAGGGGGATTGCGCAGATTCGCCGCGATCTGCGACGGCCGCTGTGGGGGCGCTGCGTTGCGTGGGCGAGGCGGTGGCAATGTCCCCATCGCCCGCTCCGGGTTATTAAGACGATGACGCTCGGTGTCCTCGTCGCGGTCCGAAGGGGCGCAGGAGTCTATCTGCAGAACGGCGCGGCGCCAGATGACAGCGGCTGGCGCGGAGTCATCGCCCCTGTGCCCGCTCGCGCCCGCCTCGGACGCTGGAGAAGACCGATCTAGCAGACGGCAGGTTGGTCCTGTAAGCATTCGCGGGAGGGATCTCACCGTTCATCGGCCGCATTATGGCCGATATGGCAGCCTCCGCCCACGGCTTGAATTCAGTGCTGCTTTCGCGAGGTGCCAGTGCCGGCCTGCCTGTGGGCATCTGACTGACGTCGTCCCACGAATCCTGAACAGACGATCCCCGGGCGTGGGAGCATCGAGCCTGTCTTGTCCACGTGCGGGCTCGGCGTCAGGCCTCCGCGACCGTCCGGGCGAACGGCATAGTTTAAAACGGTGTGCACGGCGGTTTGCGACGGGGGCTACGAACCCTCTTGGGTTGGGAATTTCTCGCCGCGTGCGGTTTGCTATGACAATGCGCTGAGTGGTCGGTCGGCTGGTTCCCCGGGTTGCGACGCCATCCGATCTTTCCCCTGTCGGTGCGAAGGGTGTCTTGGAGCATCACCTGCCGAGGACGCGCGAATATATTCGGAAGGCGTGCAGCAGTCGCGTTGCATAACGCATTTAGCGATAGAGCCTGCCATTTTGAGAGAGGAGGACGAACCCCAGCGGCCGCAGCCCAAGAACAAGGTTTCCTTACGTTGAGCGTTCCGCATTGACACCAGTGTTGCACACGCCTCGCCGCGTCGAGTTGTACGTGTAAGCGGTTCTTATGAGAACCATTTGACCGGGCGCAGGCTACGGCTGGGGCGTTTTTGTTGAGAGCAGCGCAGAGGGCTGCACAAGACCTCGAAGAGGGCCGTCTTTCTCGAGGGGTGTGCATTCACCGGCGGAGGCATTTATTTGCAGCTCCGTATGGACGTCTATCAGATCTACGGTGCGTCGCACGTTGATCGGACGCATTTGATTCGATCCAGTCGGCCAGGCACGGACGGCAGAGCGGACGATGGGGCGCTGGCCCCGCCGCGGTGGTCGCCGCCGCCGGCAACGACGGGCAGGGCGGGGGCGACGACGCAGAGGGCTTGGCTGTCGCCAGCGGGGCCGTGCGGTAGCCTCGTGGCCCGAGCAAGGGGTATTGCGGGGTTGCCGTGGATTCACCGTGGCGGCGATATGATTTACGTAACCTGTGATGGCTCTGTGTGATCTCGCATCGGGAGAGATTTCCGCACCGGTTCTCGAGTTCTTTTGCCGATAGATCTATCCAGCGCCGTCCAGATCTCTCGGCCCTTTTTCCCTTTTCTCGCACAGCGCCGGCGGGCAGCGCACACACAACAAACCGGCGGGGCCTGCGCCGCGCTGGCTCGCCACACAAAAGACATGGTTTTGTTCCAGATCGCGCGCGGCCATGGCGGCGAGGGCCGTCGTCGCGAGAGCCGTGCACTTGGTTACCTTTCCAATGTCCCCTTTCGGCGACTAAAATTCGATCTCCGATAGGTGGGCCAGATCAGTTTCAGTGTGAGAGCGCTGCGCGTTTGTTCCTTGTCTTCGTCCTCGTCATACCCGTCCAGCTCTCTGCCGTCGTCGTCGCGCTCGTCGTCGCTGTCGTGCCCGTCGCCTTGCGAGTCTCGAGCAGCGCCCCCGGACGACGCACCGAGTGGCCCGCCTCTCCGCCCCCTACGTCCCAATCGGGCCCGTGCATCTTGAACGGCGAGCACCAGTCCCCCCATACCTTGTGAGATTACCTGCCAGATCCGGGTGCATCGGGAGATAGGAGTACAAGATACCGTCCTGTTGTACCACACCCAGGTCTCTTTCTTTTCTGCCGCGCTCTCCCTGCCATGGCTGCTGCACACCAGTCCGCCCTCTCCCTACCTCCCCCGACCAATATGGAACGACTGCCGTCGATTAAAGAGCTGCACTTTGCCTACCGTTCCCCACCGACACAAGGGACAAACCCGTCTCACGCTGCGCCAGAGCATCCTCAGCAACAGCAATCCGCTCGCCATGAAAACGTGAGCTGGAGTCGCGGCGCGCCTTCCAATCCTCCCGGACAGCAGCACCAGCCGTCCATGGCTCCCCCTCCAGACCACCCACGGCCGTCTCAGCAGCAGGCGCACAAAACAGACCCCGCGTACGCGCCGCCTGCCCACAGCTACGCGCCTCAACAGCTCCCACCGGGCAGCACGCCTGGCAAAGCGCGCGTCGACAACTCCCAGAGTTCTTCCAAGCGTGGACGATCGAGCTCGACAGTGAGCGCCTCTTCAGCGCGGTCTCCTCACGTAAGCAGTCTCATCGCTCTCTGCATCTCTCTGCCCTATTGTATGCGTATAAATTGCCGCGGGCCTAGGCTAACGCGACTTCAATACCAGACTGCATATCCGCCGCCAACGTACCCTCAACAATCACCGTCCCCGTTTCATCAAGTGCACAGTGCGCCAACGCCACAGCCCCCACAAGAACCCATCCAGCAACAGTCACCCTACGCTCCGCCCACCACAGCGTACGGGTACGCAGCGCCCCCTTCGCAGCAGATGACAGGACGACCCTCATATCCCGCTCAAGCTCCCCCTCAACACCCACAGCCTGCATCGCGCCCCAATAACCAATATCATCCTCCGCCGCCGCCTCATGAGCAATGGCAGCATTCGCAGCCCCCTCCTCAGCAGACGCACGCTCAGCCTCCGCAACAGCCCTACCAGCAACAGCACCAACAGCCCCCTCCGCATTACGAGGGCTTCCCCAGAACAACGCCTATTGTTCCCGCCCCTGCTGAGCCGCGAAGCGCCCCTGCCCCGGCTGCCCCGCCGCAAAATAGCCAGGATAAGGCTGCGCGTGATGAGATCCTCGAACAGGTGTGCAATTTGTTGTTGCCGTTCCGCGTCGCTATGTCTGACTCCTCACGCAGATTGCGAATCGGTGCAACAATCTTCTTCATTTTGCAACGTCGTACGGTGCGTTATGGTGTCTCCCGCGGTATGGGCTGTTGTCTCACGCGCTGTCAACAGGGCAACGTCGGCCGGCGACGCCGGGGCCCCAGGAGCTGCGGGAGATGTCAGATCTTGCGAACGCCGTTGTGGACCTGGTCGAGCGACTCCGCAGCCTTGCTGCTCCTGAAGGGAAGCGGGAGGCGTTGCCCCCTAGCGTTGCGCAGGAGGAAGCCCGCGCTCCGAAGCGGCCTTGGGAAGAGATGTCGCGCGATCAGGAGTCCGTCGAATCGGTAGGTGGCTTTGGCGCGCAGAGGTGGCCGAGATGCTGATGCACCTATATTGTGCAGTTCAACGAGGACAACCTCGCGTCGACCGCTGAGCAGGACATGGAGATAATCCGGAGCAAACGCGCTACGAGCTCGGGCACAAGCACACCCGGACAGCAAAAGACTAAATACCGGAAGCGCAGCGTTAGGGCATGTTATTTTCCGTCGTGTACTCCGTCGCTGACTGTTTCCTTGCAGCGAGCCACCCCACCTGGCAAGTGCCATTCGTGCAACATCCGGGAGACTCCGGAGTGGCGGCGTGGGCCCGACGGTGCGAGGACGCTGTGCAATGCCTGCGGTCTTCGTAAGTGCTCGAGTCGTTGTGGAAGATGTCGTCTACTCATCGTCTGACTATCACACCGTCAGATTACGCGAAGCTGATGCGGAAGAGGGACAAGGCGTTGGGCGCCGATGGCAAGCCGATCCCCATCGACCTCCAGACCCTGCGTGCGTCCACCGCCTCGTCGCGGGGCAACCACGATCCCAACGGCGAGCCTCCGCAGGGCGCGCCGCACGCGACCCCGCCCGGCGTGATGGGTACGCCATACGAGTCCCCGAAGGCGGGGCCGCACCCGCAGGACGTGCACCACCACCCGCCGCCGTACCACATGCTGCCGCCCAGCGGGCAGAGCTCGCCGACGACCGGTGTGCCCCCGCCACCCCCGCCCCATGCCATGATGCCGCCGCCGCACGCCCGCCATCCGCACGAGCAGCCCGCGGGCGGCGTACCGCCGCCGCCGTGGTATGTCGCACAGGCGGAGCAGTCCGACGCGGCCTACGGCCGATCGACGCACAACCGCGGGTCGCCCCAATGAACGCTCCATCTGCATCTCTTCTATCGTGTTCTGCTTTTAATTTATCACGTACATGTAGTATGCGGCTATGTCTCCTTCGTCCGTGATGGTTTTTCCCCCTATCTTGGTCGTTCCGTTCGTTGCTACTGCTGCTATGCTCTTGTTTCTCGGGACGCTCCCACGCTTACCTGCACCTTCGTTTACCGCCTCGTCCGACCCGCATGCGTAATTTGAACACTTCGTGCTGCTCCTACCTTTCCAGCGTGTGGGAGGGACCCGCGCTCATCGCCGTGGTGCCATCGCATGGTCGCGCTGTGCGCCTGGCTGATCTGGCCAATCTGGCGTCGGGGGATGCGCGGGGTGGCAGATGAAGGTGATGGACGCCGGCAATCGGACGATGGGAGGGGGGGCGAATCCGATCGACAGATCTGGGCTGGGGATGGCCTTCTGCCGTCGAGAGGATGTCGGGTCGTTTTCGGCGAGTTTGGCGGGGAACGTTGGCGAGAAATGCTTCGATTTGCCGCTATTTTGGGCAGTTTGGTGCGTGAACTTTGTGTTTGTGGCACGATTTCTGCACTCTTTGCGAGCACCACTGCTCACGCTCGCCGCTTCACACAGGCCGTCTGCAGGAGGCCGCGTGCCTGCGCTGCGACCGCCACGAGCTAGCAACGTCGCAGGGCCACCACCCCAGAATTTGGAGAGTGCTCCAGAGTGCTACGTCAACCGCACGCAACGTCCTCGCGTCCGCCAGTGATTGGCTTGGTGGCGCACCGTCCTATTCTCGTCTCCCAAATGCGTCTACTGCATGGCGGCGCAGGTGCAACAATGCGTCGACTCCTTCCCGGGAACGGGTCGATCGGCGTGCGAAGGGGCCTGGAAGGCATCCCCCGCAGTGCACTGCGTCGGGTGCTGGCCGAGCTCGCTACGGCGACCAGCCCTCCACGGCGCCTAGGATCAAGCTCGAGGAGCAGCGGCCTAATTACGGTTCGCAGATGCGTTGCCAGACCCTTGTCAGCCAGGGAGCACGCCCGCACCTGCCATATCGCGCCGGACGTGGCCACGGCCGCCCCCGCATCTTCTGCGGGCTGCTGCAACGCTCGCAGGGGCAGCAACGGCGCAGCGCGTGATGCGGCACACGAGGACCAGGCGATGGGGGCTGCTTCGAATTCGCCCCCTTCGCGGTCTTGTGCGAACATGATCCTCGACCGCGTCCTGATGGCGCAGGCGGCCTTCTGCGTAGAGGCAGTGGCATCGGAGGTATACTCGCTCCAATATCACTCTGATTTATTGTGATTCGTGCGTGGATGGATAACAGCGGATGGACATAGCCACCGTGATGATGTTCTTCGACGAGGATGTCCGTCGAGCGTGTAGCCACTTGGACGTACACTCTGCGCCCATCTGCGATGGCTCCCGCAGAGCACCTCCGAACCCCGCGCGTATGTAACCCTCCGCGGAGAGCTCGCGCCTGCCCATCATCCCAGCTGAGTGTATTGCGTAATTGCCCACAAGCTGTCCGCAATATCAGAGACGTCTCTGATGTTGCGTGCAGCATGATCAGCAACAGAATCCCTCGATGGCCCAGGGGCGCTCACTGGTGCGCGGGCTAAATGTCTGGATGACTTTGGTGAATACCAATTTTTCATCATTTCAGCTAAGACGACTCACATCCAGTGTCTCTAGACCGGTGATGAGTAAGGGTTCTCGAGTGTTTTCTTGTGAATGTATCCGAAGAAACTGCCCGTCGGTTAGGCGGTACACTCCATTGTTATGGCAAACACTTACCTCAGTTTTTTCTGCTTCTCGCCCGACGAAACTGGCCGGTTGTACTCGAGCTATCGCCCCTGTATCTTGTAGACCTGTACGCGCACCCTCCATCGCACAATAGCAAGCTGGCTGGGCCACGCCTGCGGCGTCGACGCCCCCACCCGCACCACCAGACGCACGGACGGCTCGTGCACAGTCTCCTGCACCCGCAAACAATACTACGTCTCTGGCAGCCCACGCCCAGCTCTGGCCTCGGTGCCTGTACCGGCACCGTGTACACGTCTTCCCGACGTCAGCCCTGAACCTTGGCGGAGCGCAGGCCACATCGCCGCGTCCAAGCACTGGTGCGTTCCGCGGCCAAGTCCGCCGCGCCCCACGTGAGGCAGCGGAGGGGGCGTCGGTGCGCTTGTTGGGCGGTCAGCGAGAGAAGCCCTCCCCCGTGCGCGCACAAGCGACTGTATGGGCTGGGGCGCCCTCCGCGGCTCTTGCGCAAACGCGCGCGGACTGGGTGGCGGACGGCGTGGGCACACGAGATCCGAGCGGTGGCGCGGTGCACGGCGTCGAAGGCCAAAGCATCCGTACTTCGTCCGTGGGAGGGACGTGCTGTGTGGCCAGCCATGAGCAGAGAGGATGGACAGGAAAAGAAGCCGCGCGCACCACGGTGTGTGTCGGCTTCGGGCTGCGCGGCAAGCCGTCTGCATAGCCTAGAACCCGAGCGTTCTTAGCTCAGCTCAGCCCGTGTGCGCTGGAAGCTCGTGGCGTCGCATGAGACAGAGTTCCCGTGTCGCCAATGTCGACGCGCAATTTTTTACCACAGTCGTCTTCTCGTGCATCACGACAAGCGAAGGCGTGAGTGACAAATAGCGCAGCACGGAGACTCGACTCGAGGAAGCGAATTCGCATTATCTGGCGTTCAAATCCGTACAGGGAGAGTCTCGGACAGGGCCGTAGCACCGTAGGCGCACGCAGGGCCAACTGGCATCATGTTGACATGGCGGTCTAGCCCAGAATATACTCCGTTAAAGAAAGAAGGAGTGTGGTGTCCGCTCCTAGTCGTTGTACCCGCGCGCGGCCTGCTTTCCTAGGTTCGCTGTGTCGGGCAGTTCAACGCCCGCAGCGCGCCAGACCTCAAGCTGGCGGTCCTTTGCCACTTTGCCCTTGCTCTCGTAGTCCGCGACAGAGGTCGGCCGCTCGCCGTGAGGCGTCGCACGGAGCGCGTGGCGTGTGTGAGGCCAGAAATCGAACGTCGCAGAGTGCGTCACGACCTGCGCACAAAAACAAGCTCCGTCAGCCCCGCGGCGGGTGGCAGACAGTGTAGACACTCACCCGGTTGTCCCAGATGGCGATCGAGTTAGGCTCCCACTTGAAGCGCACCTGGAAGTCGGGGTTTTCGCTGATTTGGCGGAAGAGCAAGGCGAGCACCGCGTCGGACTCCGACTTGGGCACACCCACAATGCGCCTGGTGAAGCCTGATTGTGTGCAACTCGTTAGTGGGCGTGAGCAGGAGAGTAGCCGATGACGTGCCTGGGTTGACATACACCGACTTCCAGCCCGTCGCTGGGTTGACGCGCACGACGGGGTGGAGCGTCTCGACGGGGTCGCGGCGCACGGTGTGCCCGGCCGCGGCCGCGCCGTCTGCTTGTGCCACGGCGCTGTGCACGGCGTACAGGGATTCGAGATACTTCTGGAAGAAGGGGCTAAAGGACGAGTACAGCGCGTAGCTGAAGGGAGGTACGGGCCGTGAGCAGATGCGCCCGGATGACCGGGCCTAAGGGACTTACCCAGAGGACCACAGAGTGTCGCCACCGTACTCTGGGCCTTCGATGACCTTTAGGGAGGTGTACGATGGCGGCTGGATCTCATAGGTCACGTCAGAGTGCCACAGATCGATTTTGGAGAAGGCGCTGGGATCAGGCCGGCGAGAAGCGTCGTTGTAGACCACTGTAGGTGACAGCAATAAATCTATATCAGGACACGCCGCTGTTAATGACTGTGCGGAGACCGTACCGTGGACTTCTTCCAGGCCGGGCTCGCGAGGCACACCTGTCGTCGCATGTTTATGGAGCGGGCCATAGTGACGGTGCAGGTCGAGCAGCTCCCGAATGCTGATGTCCTGATCGCGCAGGACTGCTCGATCGCTCAGTCCCTTCATACAAGCGGCGCAAGATGGGAGAAGGCTGCTTACACACGACGCCCCTTTCTGCCACTAGAAGCGCGCTGGCGTTGCATATCCCCGTTCAGATAATTCAGCGAGCATGCATGGAAAAAGTACCCACAGTTCGTCCTTCTGCGCCGCTGACAGCTGTCTCAGATCGATGCCCTCGACCTCGGTGCCTATAGCCGGTGTGAGGTGCTTGACCTTGCGCGCGGCGGAGAACAGGGCCTTCTTCTCCGGGTCAGCGAATTGGGCCCGCTCCGTGACTTCCAGCTCCTGCAGGGGCTCCCACTTCACGTCTGGAAACCGCGGCTGTACATTGAACGTTATCAGCGCGGAACATCACAGTTTGCGTAATGGGGTATTCACCTTGTAGTGTGCGTACTTGTATTCCTTGTCCTTCTCGCTGTCCTCTGGCGCGGGCGGAGAGTAGAAGGGGTTGAATAACGCTTTCACAGGGGGTGCGTGTACCCCGTTTCCATTGGATGCACCGTTGGTCTTCTCGGCTGTCGCTACAGGGGCCATGGCTTTTCGATGAAAGGTCGATGCGCCATCGATGTCCACCTCGTGCGTTTAAGTATCTCCTCGACCATGGGAGCGAAAGTCCATACTTTGCGCAAGGGGAAGAGGCGATGGCGACACTGGCGCACGTGACGCGTCTGCACCCGCCATAGCGAGCCGCAAGGGTGAGACCATGCGATTCGAGTAAGTTATGGTGCTAGATGAGGACCATCTAGTCTAAAGTTCAAGAATCGGGGTGCCGTATGGCAGGATACTCGCGGGCAAGTCGCGCAAGCAGATCGTCATCGCCGCAGGAGTTCCGGGGAGAGGTAGATGAGCTGTGGATGAGTCAATCTCAGTACTGCGGTATGTACCGAGGCGCAAGCGACCCAGTAAGATTAGATGTGCGTTCTAGTCCACGGAGCACCCACAGCTGTGGGACCGGGAGGAGGCCAGATGACCGATATCTCTACCAAGTTCTTGCGGCAGGTCGATAGGGTTTGGTGGAAGAGATTTCACTGCAAGGAGGACAGTGGGCTTCCGACACAAACTATCCTTGAGATACATGGTCAGCAGAGTATCGTATAACTTGGGTTATGTTAGTTAGCATATGAAGCACTGGTTGAATTGTGTAAGGTACGTACCAGGGTACCGTCTTGTTCACTTACCCCGTATGACCCAAGTCACGAGCGAGGTTGAGGAAATTGAAATCTTTCCATTCGTGCCGTGATTCGCGTTGAAATTCGAACAAGCAAACCCGCAGAGATCTACACAGAGCGAGGAGGAACAAGGCACGCTTGAATACTTTAGACGCCCCTGTGAGGCATCATTGTCACCACGTGTGGTAAAGCGCTTAGCAAACCATCCGCTTGGAGGACGGCGGCGGCAATGACCTCGCAAACCTTTCACTCAACGCTTGCGTTCGCAAGTACATACGTCAAGTCAGCATTGTAATTTACTACAAATATGGGTATGTTTGCACCTCTGTGCTTATCATGGTTGTATGTGGAACTCATAGTTTGATATCAGGTATTCCGAAGGTGCGACTTGCAGCTCGGTCGCCTCCGAGTCGTCGCAATGGTAGCTAACCCCGCGTCCAGTTTTTCAGATATATATCGTGAGGATATGCGCTGTATCATCAACACATGTTTCGTACTGACTCACTTTCTTCAGGGAACGATATCCGCTTACCTCTCAACTCATTGAGGAGAACAAGATTCCTGAGTTCGGTGCGCACTACGTCACGGACCCCTAGCCCGGAAGATACTCACACAGCTCATCAGACAACCTGTATATTGACTTCAATGGAATCATTCACAACTGTACGTCCCAGACGCATGCATGGTGTATCTGCGCTGTCGTAGCTCATATTTTATAGGCTCGCATCCAAACGATGAAGACGCGCATTTTCGATTATCAGAAGAGCAGATATTCACGTCTATATTTGCGTACGTGGATCATTTATTTGGCAAAATCAAGCCGAAGAAGCTGTTCTTTATGGCTGTGGACGGTGTCGCCCCTCGAGCGAAGATGAACCAGCAGCGGAGTCGGCGCTTCCGGACGGCGAAGGAAGCAAAGGAAGTGCGAGAGAAGGCGGAGCGGAAGGGAGAGGAGCTACCCACCGAGAAGGCTTTCGACAGCAACTGCATCACTCCTGGTGCGTACGCAGTCTGATCCTCGGATTCGTACTTGACATAATGAATGCAGGCACTCCCTTCATGGCCAGGCTGTCACAACAGCTCCAATATTTTGTTAACAAGAAGATTACCGAAGATGCAAACTGGCGGGACGTTACCGTCGTTCTGTCCGGACACGAAGTGCCGGGAGAGGGCGAACACAAGATTATGGAGTATATTCGTCTGTCAAGAGCTCAGCCAGACTACGACCCGAACGTACGACACTGTCTCTACGGACTTGATGCCGACTTGATCATGCTTGGACTTCTGAGCCACGACCCTCATTTCTGCTTGTTGCGCGAGGAAGTCAAGTTTGGACCTTCGAAGGGCAAGGGTAATAAGAGGTGTGTCATGCGTGTCCATCATGCTAGCTCTTCATGCGACGATTTTTATCGACAGCTTGGAATCTATTAATTTCTACCTCTTACATCTTACGCTCATGCGCGAATACCTCGACTTGGAGTTCCACGACATTTCCTCCGTCTTGCCCTTTGAATACAACCTGGAGCGTATCATTGACGACTTCATTCTTCTCGCCGTTTTTGTAGGTAATGACTTTCTGCCCAATCTACCCGATCTCCACATCCACGAGAACGGTTTGGAGAAGCTCTTCGATATATACAAGAAGGTGCTTCCATCTCTTGGTGAGTTAGTTCGGCAGCCATGAGGCGAAGCCCATCTCATTATGTCCAGATGGTTACATCAATGAGAATGGTACCATCAACACCAAGCGGTTACAGGTTGTTCTCGACGAGATGGCCGATTGGGAAAGGGAGATCTTTGAGAAGGAGTACGCGGATGTGAACTGGTACAAGGGCAAGCAAGCGAAGCATGTTAAGGAGATGGAGATGGGAAGGAAGAGACAGAAGCTGGGTGCGTGTTTTCTCCCGTCTTCTCTCGTCACACTTCTTACCCTCCTATGTTCAGTCCTGACGAGTTCGCAACGGACAATCTTCAATCAAGTCAAGGCTTTCGTGCTGGAGCATCGGTCACCGGGCTCTGTCGAACACCAGCGCAAGTCTCGGCTTACGATGCCGAATACCATCCCCGCGGCGGATAGGAAGTTTGTTGGCGAGCTTGCCGGCGACCTGCATCTATCCATAACTTGGGACGAATACGATGAATCGGATCAGAACCTCATCACCTGGAGGTTCCCCGGCGAGCTTGAGGAGCTTGTACCAGAGAACGGAGGCTCGAACGGGAAAGGAGAGGAGGAGGAAGAGGAGGACGAAGCGTGGGAGGACGAAGAGGATGAGGAGAGCCGGGCTGCGGTTGATCGCGTGCTCCAGAAGTACGAGAAGGCGAAGGTCAAGGAGGATGACCAGGAGGGCGACTTCGATGCTCGGTATGAGCAGTCCATTAAGGAGAAGATGGACGAGTGGAAGCGTGGATACTACAAGGTACGTCCCTTACCCTTGTGCTGCCCGAGTCCTGATCTCAGGGCCCGAATAGGGCAAGCTCGAGATCAGCTATGACAAACCCGATGAAATGTTCGACCTGGTATACCGGTATATCGAAGGCATGCAGTGGGTCATGCATTACTATTACAGCGGCGTCGCGTCATGGAGTTGGTTCTACGACTACCATTATGCGCCACGAATTTCAGGTAAATGGACAAGTCCTAACCGTCGGCAATGCGAGCTCATTGCGGATGCTTACGACAGACCTTAAGGGCGTCGACAAGATGTCGTTCCAATTCAATTTGGGAACCCCCTTCCATCCTTACGAACAGCTCATGGGAGTACTACCCGCAGCCAGCATGGAGCTCATCCCACCCGCCTTTCAGGTGGGTTTCATCATCATTTCTCCATGTCTTGAGACTAATAACGAGTTGTAGGATCTCATGTACGACCCCAACTCTCCCATTCTCGATTTCTATCCGGCAGAGTTTGAATCTGACCTCAACGGAAAGAAGCAAGAGTGGGAGGCAGTTGTCAAGATCCCGTTCATAGATGAGAAGCGTCTATTACACGCGATGGCATGTGAGTCCATGTTTATGTCCTTCCATGCACGTTGGCTCATGTTGTTTGCAGCACGAGAGCACCGATTGACGGAAGAAGAGAAGCGCAGGAACGGATTCGGCACGTCAACGAAATTCACCTACAACCCCGGCGAGCCGACAGAGTACCCATCATCGCTACCCGGGTTCTTTCCATCGCTTCATCGATGCACTTGTCTCATGGAACCATTCCACCTGCCGACACTTGACGGTCTACACTTGGTACCCGGCCTGTGCGATGGCGTCAAGATTGGCGCAGCATCCCTGGCAGGCTTTCCGTCGTTGCAGACTCTGCCGCACACCGCCATGCTCGGCCCCCATGGCGTCAACGTCCACGGCTCGGAGAGTCGCAACAAGTCCATGGTTGTGCACATCGAAAACGCCTACGAGAACCGCAAGGTTCAGGACGTGGCGGCAGAGATGATCGGCCAGCGTGTCTTCCTCGGGTGGCCGTTCCTCCAAGAGGGCAAGGTGACTGCCGTGTCGGACTCGCTCTTCAAGTACGACAAGATGGCGGTCATCCCCGACAAGCCGGCGAAAATCGTCCAGAACCCGCATTCGCAGCAGGGGTTGAGTCTGTGGAAGACGAAGGCGGACAGGATCGAGCACTTTTATTCGAAACGCTGCGGTGTCATTACCGGCGATATCGAGGTGCTCCTCCACGTCCGTCCTCTCAAGGGTGAGTGCTGGTTAGTGTCCCGCGCCATCGCTAATAACCGATCCGTAGGAATGAAGCGGCTCGAGTCGGGCGCCATCGTAAAGGACTATGAAGGTCCGGAGAAGGAGGTGGAACAGGCTGTGCAAATGACCGTGACCGAGGTTGCCTGCGAGGATGCGCGGTTCATAGAGAAGGAGGCGCCGCCCCTGTCCGAGGAGTTCCCTGACGGCAGCAAGGTCTTTTTCCTGGGCGAACATGCCTATGGCGTCGCCGCGCAAGTGTTCGAGACGACGCCGGACACCTTGTCAATCATCCTTGCCGTAAGCGAACGTCTGCTTCCGACAGGACCTTGCTCACGTGTACCGCTAGTTCTTTCCCTCGGAGAAAGCTGACAACGAAAAGTTCAAGGAGATCGTGAACAACCGCACGTCTCAACGGTACTTTCCGTCCTTTAGGGTTGCGGAGATGGTCGGCCTGCAGGGGCTGGCGGTGAGCAGGATCACCTCGAACTTCATGGTCATCGGCAACGACGGCCAGAAACACAACCTCGGCCTCAGCCTCAAGTTCGACGCCAAGGGGCTCAAAGTGATCGACTATTCGCGCAAGGACGGCCGGCACTGGGAGTTCAGCGAGAAAGCGGTGGACCTTCTGCGCGAGTACAAGAGCAAGTATCCGGAAGTCATGGCTGCGCTGACCCGGCCCGGCGACAGTGAGCCTGCCTTGTTCTCAGATTTTTGTTGTTCTCACTTTGGTGCAGGCATGGCAAAGGCGAGCGAAGTCTTCCGGGACGGCAACGCGGACGCACAGGTCAAGGAGGCCCAAAATTGGCTAAAGTCAAAGGGCGTGCGCAACTTTGAGCCCGTCTCGCTCTTCTGCGACCAGCTGAAGAAGGTCCGTCGTCGGCGATGCTGTGCGTAGTCCTCTCTACTGATGCTTATTGTCTGCAGGAAACTGTAAAGGAGATTGAGCAGTTCGCCGACACCTGCACCGCAAAGCAGTCCAGAGATGCCATCAAGAAAGCGATCGTCAAGGGCATCCCGCGACAGGCCGTGCTCAAGCCTTCCCACGCCGTGCACCGTCTGCAGAACCAACACTTTGCGCTCGGCGATCGCGTCACCATGGTGCAGGACTCGGGCGGCGTCCCGCTGTCGGTGAAGGGCGTCGTGATCGGCATGAACGCGAAGACGATGGACGTCATCTGGGACGTGCCGTTCATGTCAGGAACGACGCTGGGCGATCGGTGCGTCTGCCGCCGCCGCCGCCGCCGTGGCTGTGTTCTCACCGCGATCTGCCCAGCTGCTCGCAGTACCGCGGCTCGACGGTCGAGTTCGCCGCGTGCCTCAACCTCACGCACCCCCAGTTCGTCGCGTCGACGCACCCGCAGAGCCCCGCCGCGCAGCAGCAGCAGCAGCGGCCGCCGCCG
>KN840612.1:0-55002 GCA_000832265.1 Phlebiopsis gigantea 11061_1 CR5-6 | reverse complement strand
GTGCACGTTCGGGGGTATCCCTGCACGTGAGTATCCAAAGGAGGTATTTGTGTCCAGTATGGACAGTCATAGATATATACTCATTCTCTCCCAGATCTGTATTGCGGTATTCATGGACACCGGGTCTGAATATGCAATAGCTGCATCTATCGCGGCGAGACCCCACATTCTGTTCCACAATGTAAGCATGGCAGATGAAACAAAATGCAATGCATACGCTGATTCCGAGTTGAACTCATTATGCTATAGTAGTAGTGTGATTATACTTCGAAGAGCGTATTAGGGACTACTACCTACCCTATTAAACCCGACATTATCAGTGTCAATGCTGCGGCAACATTGATATGACGTACTGGTCTATGAACGGCATCTGGTGGCTCATAGCTGTACTGATGCTCTCTAAAACTGTTGCCTTGAAGTTGTTGGTACCGTTCACGCGATCGGTAGAAGATATGGCGCATAGGATATTGGCATTCTGGTCGAATCTTATGCCATACGACTCTGAGATACTAGTGAGCTGTCGCATCTAGAGTTCTTAGTAATAGAAAACACATACGCTCTATGAGCCCGCTACTGATATTGAATATAGGTACCAGAGTGTCAACAATACCCCGTGCTAGGATACTACGTTGATCTAGTGAGGTATTTGTGTTCGGCTTCTATTTTCATCGGTTAGACTCGGAATATAGTGACGATTATCAGCAAATGCACTAAACTCGCCAGGCGGCCGGAATGATATATGGCGAATTTTGAGCCCGCACAAATATCCTAGAGTATACTGGCAGGGTGCACAGAAATGCGAGTGTTAGAATTGTCAATGTCATAGACAAGGTCACGAAGCTGAAGTGACGAGTAGTGAGAGTGGTGGGTGACTACGCGTACGCCCAACATCGATACCACAGATTTTGTGCGATTCCGCTGAGAGCTAAAGGTCTGCATCGGTTCTCTGATGAGCTGTTATCACATCTCGGTCGACAGAATCAGAAAGACCGTATACACAGCCGCGATGTGACGACAGCATTGAATTGCAATTGCATCCCCTGTAAGAGCAAGTACCTACCCTTGTTTCGACAAAGGCAATGCGATGTACGGCGTATATATTAGTGTCAATGATACTAGAAGATCACTGGCAAAGGATGGCATGGCTCCCCATTTCCCATGTTTGAAGATGCTGTGTGAGCGCATATCTTGCCCGTAGTGCACCAATTTCACTTAGACGACGAATTGCGATGCAGTGCTTATGTGCATCTTATTCTGGGTGTCTCGTAGGTAACTGATTCCCTAGTACTCGTTCTCACGACCTGCAGAAATTATTGCGCATAACCAATTTGCTGTATCAGCGAATCAAAGTGCTAACATGAATCAATTTAGCAGGAGCCGCATGCTGTGGAATGTAGTGATACCTACCATCGATAACGCCAGTAGAGACGTTGATCAAGGGTTTAACTAGTGTTGACTCATGACCCACGGGCCAGGTGGTCTATGTCGGTCGATGACAAGTTTGTGCGAGATATCTGCTTTCGTTAGCTTGGAGTGCGTCACTTGCGTAGGCAACTACACTCAACTTGAGCTCGTGCAGATATGAAAAAAGGGCCAGAATGTACGTAGGGGCGAGCAGAAGAACTGTGGTGAAGCACATCCGTGTCATTGGATGAAGCAATGGCGTATAGTCACTGTGTCTTTCACAGGGGGAGTTTGGGGGCACATACTACCTGTGCGGGAATATAAACTGTAACGAAGGGCGGGTTCGAATAGCGGGGCGAACAGTAGGATTTAAGTAGATGGGCTGCAGGAGAGTAGAGTAACTTGAGAACTGCCACGTTGTGGACAGTGTTCTGACCGACACTATGGGGCTATGGAGAAATTTGTTAACGCGGTGCTTGGGCGTGCATCGCCATTTATATATCATGTCCAAGCCTAAACGCCTAAGCCAAGGTTCTGCACGTAAGGTCCTATAATTCGCTTAGTAGTGTCCATGACGGTATGCGCGGATACGTGCTCACACAAGAGTGCAACCCATACTTCTACCATTTGACGATGCGCCGAGGACAGACGGCGTTAGTTCGATACACTGTATAACACAGCGATCACACGGCTGGGAGAGCTCAACAGCGGCGAAGCAATCGTCGCTGCGGGTCAATTCTTGGCTGCGCGAAGCCATTGTCATCCCAAAGAGCCACACGATGCTCCTTTATCTCGCAAGATGCCACAGACGGAAATGCGATACCCGTACAGTTAGCTATTTCTTGTGCGGAGTCTACAGGGGCAATCCACAGATCTCGCAGTCTGTGCCACTGTGGGTGTTTTCGAACGTACAGTGAGGACATATTCTGAGTCCCGACCCACCGCCTCCGCCCCCAGCGCCCCCGGCCGCTTCCCGAGCGAACTGCTCGTAGAGCTCGGGTGGGATGTCCTCGTCCATGGACGCCACAGGTCCCTGCGACGCAGGCGCGGAGGTAGATGGCCGTGTAGCTAGATCCGGGCCATAAGCATGGGGCGCACATGGTGAGGTGATGACGAAACTCACGAGCCATCTCACGCGTGAATGTCATCAACGTCTGCCAGCTTTCGGTAGTAATCACGCTGTCTAAAACCGACGCGTCGTCAAATAGGTCCGGTGAAGACGCGGCTCGCAGGAACGTCTGCATGTCGTCCTGAGTACATTCGCAATCAGGGATACATCTTCGCAACAAACAGATCGGGAACTCACTTGAGATACCAACTGCGTGGTGCCTAGGAACGAGATGAGATGCCAGTCGCTGAGCCAGTTGGCAAGGTCGCGCCGCTTCTGTGTCATCCCTTCACTGGGTATCAAGCTAGGGGCTTGTAGTCGGGCAAGTTCCTTCAAGAGCTTCTCTGTCGAATGCTCCTCCAATCCTGGCCTGTTCTCGATAGTAGTAGCCGAGTGGAACAGAGGCTTTGGATCTTGCGGGAAGCCATGTGAAACCTGATACGAAGTCAGTACACCAATCGGGAAATGCGTAGCTCACAATTGACTTACATTTACCAAAAGGTATTCAACTGGGAACGAAGGCTTCGCGCTCTTCTTCACCTCGAGACCGTACTCGTTCTTGTACCGGAAGAAGACGTCCGGAATGTACCTCGCTGAGTCCTCTGTCCTGTCTTCTTCCTTCACTCGTACGATACCCGGGTCGACGCTCGCCTCGATCATATCTGCCTCGATCATGGCGCAGGCTTGTTCGGAGACCTGATATGCTGCAATATCGACGCCGCCCTCTTCTGTTCCGGTCAACACAGCAGTGACCATGCGCGAGTTGAACTGGCCCGTGGTCGAGGATTTTGACGTAGTCGGGTTTTGCAGCTGTACATGGGCAGCGAAGATGGCCTCCAGAGAAGACAAATAGAAGGACTGCGGATGTCGCCGGTACATCGTCTTCGTCCTGTCCTCGGGCTCGGGAACAAGGTCAGTGAAGATATAGCCGACGATTTGGAGAGGCGTCGACGCGTGCTTGGCCAGTTCTTTGATCCTCGGCTCGTCTTCCCAGGGCAGGCCGAGTGACAGACCGTCAAGTTCGCCTTCTTGAGGTGGCTCGTGAATCGCTTCCACAATAGCCTTTACACCCATAGGAACCTCGTTATACGGTTCATAGTGACCGATGAGCCAGCCGAAACGTTGCAGACCCGTCTGCCTCCATGCCTCCAAGAACCGTTGGATGATGTCCGGCGAAGCGATCTCAAGGTGGTCAACCATGCGGAATGGCTGACTCTGGAGCGTAATTGCGGAAGGCTGGCAGGCCGTACATATTCCCTTCGGCCAGCTCGGGTGTCCTGACGGACATGGCACTTTCACTTTATAGTTGGCCGGCTCTAGTGGAGGAAGGGCAGAACTGGAGGTCGTAGCGGCTGATCCCTTGGGCGCGAGCTTACGCAGGTATGCGTGGTATGAGAGGTGCTTGATGTTGTGCTCGGTGTGATATCCAGTGTCGTACGGCTCTAGGGGCATGCAGTAGTCGCACATAGCATTCAGCCCGTGCTTGCAAAACCGCGAATCACGTCCGCGAGGTATCTTGCCATCTTGGGATCGCCAATACGTGTCGACGGGGTCTTCCAGTACTGATTCCCAGAGCCGCTTGGTAGCATCCGCAGGTGCGGAGGATGTTTCTGCTCCAGGATGGCTTGCCGATGCAGCAGGTGCAGCCTGGACCTTGTATGAGACAAACATAAGATCTCCATGTCTGGTATGTATTCAGAAGGTGTGGTGATTTGTAGCAATGCAGTACACACTTGATACCCAGGGACTCCAGACTTCGTCCTTTCAATGTAGAAATGAGGACCTCATTCCCGCGTGGCTGATTGGAGATCGTGAGGGAGTGAGGGTCGGCGTCGGTGGTAGTTTCGAGTGTCTGCGCAAGTATGAGGTCAGATGGTGTATTCGTAGAGAACCCGATCAGTGCACACCTTTGCAACGAGTTCTGAGATGTCGGCGGACGGGGCGAGTTCGAAGCGAAAGTTACCGTCCTTGGACCTGATTCGGACAAGCTGAAGCGGGGGCTATGAGCCAAGGCCAAAGAGTTACGGGTGTGTACGCACCATGGCTGTATGCGCCTCTGGTGATGATGATGATGTACGCGGTCAAGTGTGTATTGATGTCACGGTCTGAGCTGACGCGTCCAGGCCATCGACGCGTGGCGGTCATAATTGCTGACTAAGACCCACGTGGCTCTCGCTGGCGTGAGAACCAGCTTCCCTCTTGAAATAATGCAATGCCGGCGCCACAAGCGCCGCGCCAGGTGAAATTGAGAATTGTCGCAATCGCGTCGGTGGATGGCGAAACGCTTACCGCCCTGCACGCAAGCATGAGGTATTTTCCTATGCAGCACACCATCTACACTTCGATTCGCCTGAAACAACCAATCCATTCAACGCACACATAAATATTGGAAATTGTCACGACTATCGCTATCCGAACCCAGTGTTGCGATGAGTGCTTGTGAGCTTAGAGGCGTTCCCGAGCTAGGAGCTGCCTCTTCCCAGCGACAACCGGTAGGATCGCCTGCGCTCTGCATCTGCGCTTCTCGTCCGGCGGTATAATTGCGGTGTCGAGCTATAACTGTCAAACACATGGATCAACGTCACCCGAACCATCCGAGCGACCACCACGTCCCGTCCCAGTCCACAAGCCGACGGCGAGCAAGGTCCTACAGCCAACCTGTATCCAGTCCGGTGCCAGGGCCAAGTCACAGGGTGAGATTGAGATGGTCGTCGTCCGATCTGTGTCATGCTGGCTCCTAACGCGAGACCCTAGCCCCAAGACCCATTTGACTTCTTGAGTAATCCCGCCTACGCAGGCCAGCCGAGCAACCTCGCGCCTTTTCCCCACCCGTCACAGAGCTTCGACGACGAGGAGCTCTTGCGATCATTTCTGTCCATGTCAGAAGAAAACCACGGCCTACAGACGCACCCGCATCCATTCACCCAGTCTTCGTTGCTGGCGCCTCAACTAGCCGGCTTTCCGATGGCACCACCCGCGTCGTCGTCGATGCACCAGCTGCCCTCCCAACAGTTGTCGAACCCTCTAGTACAGCAAGCCTTCGTGGCATGGCTGCAGTATATGCAACTTCAAACGCAGCTGCAGCAACAACAGGCCCAGCCGCCTCAGCCTCAGCGACAGGCGCACACTGGTTTTCAGCATCAGTCGACACACCCTTCATATCAACAAGTACAGTCGGCCAACGCACCATATCAGCAGAATGTGTTTGCCGCGTCACCCACAGAGACCGTGAGTCCGTTGCAGCGGGACTCTCGGTCGCCGGACGCGGACGAACCGAGCAATGCGCCCTCGCCAGATGTCGGTGACCAGGGAGACCCAGACGCGTCGGGGGGCAACATAACAGAGGAGAAGCGTCGAAGAAATACAGCTGCTTCAGGTATGCACATTCAGGTACCAGGTACACTTGCATGCTGAAGGCCGTCGTGACAGCGCGTTTTCGTGTTAAGAAAAAGCAATGGACCATGAACCTCGAGAGGTCGATTACGGAGTTGTCGACCCGCGTCGAGGAGCTCGAGCGCGAGGCGTCGGAGCTCAGGCGCGAAAACGGCTGGCTGAAAGAGATCGTCATGCTGAAGTCGAAGCGCTTTGGAGGGCAAGCGCCGAATCCGGAGGCCGATTCGCCGTCGCAGCCAGTGCCGACAGAGCTGTTGGCCGGCGATCTATCTGGGGACGACGGAGGAGACGATGCCGAGGCGAGGCCAGGTGACAAAGGCAAAGGAGTCCAGCGTTGATTCAGGACGGCCAGGTTATATACCTCAGACACCTAAGCGCCTTGAATTCGGAGTACCGCTACGCTGGCGCACAATTCGGAATACAGGTTGCTTGTTTAGGAACGACACTGTCGCCACCAAGCCCATACTTATGATTGCCGAAGTGCCGTGTATCTCCATAGGCGTTCTATACCGAAGGTTGCTTTTGACCTCTTCGAATTCCTCTCTTCTCTACTGTTGTCTCCTATACGTACTCCAGAGCACACACAAACACATACTTGAAGTTCTCTGAATTCATATTTCTGCAATGTCCTTCGGAAGGCCGCCGTCGATATCCACTGGGTTCTCTCCGGCACCTCCGGTACGCCCGAACCGTTTTTCAGCTGGCGAAGACTGGGCGAATTGATACACTGTGGTTGAAGGATCGGGGATCGTTTCCACTGGATCACTATGGTACGTGCTGAAGCTTATCATGCCGATTCAACTCATGACCTTTCGCTACTCAGGCGAATGCAAGGAGTACATGTCAGTGTATCTAGACTGTCTCCGCAAGAACAGCAGTAACTCGACCCCCTGTCGGCCGCTTAACCGAAACTACCTTGACTGTCGAATGAACAAGTACGTCACTATATTCGGAGGTTTCGCACCCGTGCTGAGCTGGCCAAGGGGTCTCATGGATCGCGACGACTGGAAGAACCTTGGCTTGTCAAACCTTGCTGGCGATACACCAAAAAGCGGCCCACCCACCTCCACCAGTAATCCTCCTAGCTCTCAGACAGATCCGTCAAAACCCTCATGATGCGATTATCACACCTGTACAAAGTCCCTCTCCAGCGATACATCATCTTGAAGGGCGACTTACCGACTTGGTGCACTGCAAAAGAGCTCGTGGCAACGCGTAATCCCGTTGTTAACACGATTCTCTAGTCACCCAAGCCTCATGTCCAGATGCGTTGAAGAAGTCTCATCGTCTCGCGGTAAACCCGGAGTGGGCGTACCAGACGGCGATGGATCCTCTGTGCGCTTCCGAGAAAACACCCTTTCATGTAAAGATAAATACGATTGGACGCTTTCAGTATGTGTCAGTGGCATGTGCCGATGCATGGACAACCTTAAATACCTAGTCTGTGCTATGACGCCACAAGTTCTCGCTGCTACGTTGAATGAGCGACGCACGGAGGTACTTGGAATTCTCCTTCGGGGCTGCGCTGAGCAGGGATATCATATGTGCATGTGACCTCCTAACCCTACGTGCGTCGCGGTCAAACGTGGCTCGTGCTGCCCAATGCCTGCCGCCGCCGCTCTGCTCGGGGAGGCCCCGAACGCCGTCCCTCGGAGCGGACCATTCGGCGCTTCTCCCGAGTGCACTCCCTTTTACTATTTAGGAACGACGCTCGACCTTCGTGAGATGAACGTTCGTGGCCACCGCTCCGTCCCGTAGAACGTGTCACCGACACCGGGCTGACCAGTCGCCCAGCATGAAAGGTGCGCAGATACAAGTTATTCGGGCTGCGCACGGGAGGGCACTACTCACTCTACATCCCCGTAGCCTCTGCGATGCGCGGTTTTGGACAGTTGGCTTTCCTTGCCGCTGGACAGGCTATCTCGCTGGCGGGTCTGCCTGCTAGATACTACTCTACCCGACTGACTAAGAACGGGTTCTTCGATGTGCAGGTGAGTTGCTGGGGTCGTCGTGAGCGGGCAGCTTGCTGACGTGGGACCTCTTCCTCGCTTACTAGGCGCATAGAGGTGGTAGGGGAAACACCATCGAAAACACGCTCCCTAGCTTTGCTTGGTATGTACAAAAGAGGAAGCTGTTTTTCATGTCGCTCATCCAGATGACAGGGGTTTGATCGACGGAGCAACTACCCTGGAGCTGGACAACGGAATCACTGCGGTAAGTCTTCGCGTCATTTATCGACGCGGTAGTTCTAAGGTCGGCTACTGCTATAGGATGGTTATGTAGTTGTCTGGCACGACGAGGAGGTCACCGCCGAAAAATGCATCGACACCGAGCCAGTGGTAGATGTTTGTGTACTGTGTCATCCTTCTTAAAGACTGACGCCCTACAAGAGCCCCAATGACCCCGACTTCCCCTACGTTGGCAAGTTCGTAGCCAACCTGACCTTGGCTCAACTCAAGACCATTGATTGCGGTTCAAAGCGGTTGAACAATTATCGTAGGTTTTTGCTTACTAATCACACCAACGTTTGCTAAGACCACTTCAGCTATGCAACTTACATATCCTGGGACCCGGATATCAACTCTGCAGGAGGTCTTTGATTTCGTAGAGTGTGCAGACCCCTCTCATCAAATACAGTGGAACATTGAGTCCAAAATCAATGCTATGTACCCAAATCAGACGAAGGGCGTGGACGAGTTTGTTACCAAGCAACACGCGCTGTTCTCTGCAAGCCCGTACAAACCGTCCATCACGGTATGCCGTTTTATTGCACCAGCTTCATCACAGCTAATATTCTACTATAGTACCAAAGCTTCGACTGGCGCACTATCATTGAGATGAAGGTGAGATTTTCCCTTTCAGGCATCAGGCAGAGAGTGAAAGGCCATACCCAGCAACGTGACCCAACGATCATAACTTCGGCATTGATAGACTGGTGAGCATGATTCCCACTTCGAACGTAGCATGTACTAACCCGCCTTTCGCAGGGAGACGGCACACGGCCCGGACAATTCTACGACGCCCTGGCTGGCGGGACTCGACCTCTCGATTTTTCCTGGTCCGACCTTCGAACAGCAGGTCGCGCAGGCGGCCCGGTATGTTCACGCGGATATTCTCTCGCCTGCAGCGACCTCTTCCGAAAGCCACTCCGTCGATCCGACAATGGCGGAGTACGTCCCCTTCACAACAGAGGTAAGTGGTCTTTTGGTTGATGAGAGCGAAATGAGCGCTCATTCAACCGCAGCTCATGGTTCAGGAGGCCCACAATCTTGGCATACAAGTCAAGCCATGGACTGTACGTAATAACTCGGTCCTTCTCACTCTTATAGTTAAGCTGCTTTACAGGTTAACAGGCATAACATTGTCGATCAGCTCCTTGACTGGAAAGTGGACGGGATCATTTCCGACTGTGAGTGTGAGCCCATACATGCAGTACGCTCATGACTAACTGTTCACTAGATCCTAATGCGGTCCGCCGTGAGGTCAAGCAGCGCAATTTGCCAGTGGCCCCGAAATACCCCAAGCAGCGAGTGTTATCGTGCTTGGACGAGCATTTGGCTAGACAAAGCCTGCCCTCGTAGCGTAATTTATACTTGAAAATACCTCTACCATAGACACAAGCGCACATAGACTACCCTCACATTGTAAAATAACACCACGGATAATTTGGACGACCATTGACCTCTAGAGAGCTGCGTATTTTTATTTTGGGGTCAAGCTGCAGAGTAACAGCCAAATGGATGGAATTTGAGTGGACGGCGCTTGCGGAGCGGATCGGGTGCGTGACTGTGGGAACCCTGTGTCCGACCGCGAGTGCCATTGAGGAGGGCAAGTGCGGCGTTGAGCGCACACACACCACTTCGCCCGTCTGCCATGGCTTCCGCCACCGCCGTCAAAAAAGCCTTCACGCTCCCACCAACGGTGAGGACACTCGCCTCGGGCGTCCCCAGCGCGTCCTTTGTCAACCTCCGCGCTCGCGCCCCCGCCCACGACGGGCACCACGACAGTCATGGTTCCGCTGGCCCCCGGTCTGACACCCCCGCAAAGTTCGCCGCCGGCTTGAGCCTCTCGTCGAGCGGTCTGACGTCCAAGACTTACTCTGTCCGTGCGTGCGCTACGTTGCTGTTACTGCCGCTTTGGACGTGACCTTTTTCTGCCCTGCAGCGAAGACGACCGGCCAATTCCAGCAGCGCCTGCTGTCCACCTCTGCGGCCGTCAAGGATGCGCCGCAGGTGCCCGACTTCTCGCACTACGAGGCCAAGTCGCAGGACACGAACCGCGGCATGGCGTACTTTATGATCGGCTCGATGGGTCTTTTGACGGCGACGGTCGCAAAGCAGACTGTGACCGAATTCCTCTCGACGATGGCGGCGTCCGCGGATGTCCTCGCGCTCGCCAAGGTAGAGCTCGAGCTCGCGAGCATCCCCGAGGGCAAGAACGTTATCATTAAATGGCGCGGAAAGCCCGTGTTCATCCGGCACCGTACCCAGGAGGAGATTGACGAGGCGAGGAACACGGACTGGAAGAGCCTGCGTGACCCTGAGAGCGACGAGTCCCGTGTGAAGAAGCCAGAGTGGCTCGTCATGCTGGGTGTCTGCACCCACTTGGGTTGTGTCCCCATTGGCGAGGCTGGCGACTACGGAGGCTGGTGCGTGCATGCCTTTGCCAAGTTTGTCGTTGCTCTACTGACAAAAATGTCATTCTCTAAGGTTCTGCCCATGCCACGGTTCACACTATGACATTTGTGCGTTCTTTTGCCGTTTGTCCTGTCTGACAATCCAGACTCATTCTGTCTTTAAGCTGGACGCATCCGCAAGGGCCCCGCTCCTGCAAGTCTCATTACCACATATTCTTTGATCGAGCTTACATGTTTTCTCAGCTTAACCTCGAAGTCCCTCAGCACGATTTCAACGAAGCTGAGGGCAAACTCGTCGTCGGGTGATATACTTGTCGCGTGGTTAGACTATCATAATATTACATGCGTTCTGCATTCAATAGCCTCTGTGCGAAATACCATTTCCGTGGATATACGACATCACCGGAAGAAATCGTTCGCCTGTTGCACTCAGATCGACTGCCATCAAAGCTGCTATCGCTCCCAGCTGGTCCAAGACAGGGGCAGGAGCCCTGGTCGTCTTGTGGTCGTCTCGCGTGTCGACTCTGTTTTTATTTACGCGGAAAATTTTTCGGCGATAGATCTCGCATGGTGGATTGAAACAACGCGCATGTGTCACAGTGTCAGACAGAGAACGCGTCAGGACCCGACTGTACTTACCATCTACGCTAGGTAGTCAAGGGCGCTTACGGTGTGGTCGCGTCTGATCGCTATACGGCGGTGCTCACTCCGCCCTCTGCCCTAACCGCACGCGTGCACGTTGCCCATCTCTTCAAGTTTGGGGTCTATCGACTGTGATGTCCCACTTGTGTGACGCGCCCACAGGACTTGCATAAGAGACGATGTGAGCCTCGAGTCTTCATGCGGCTATGGAACCTCTTCCTCAACTCCCCCCTTTCGACACGCTAGCTCTACCTAGCCTAGCGGCATGCTTGTCGGTCCTTGCGCTGATTTCACATGTTGCGTCCAGCTTGGTGTACAACTCTTCCTCGTCTAGTTCGGCGGAAAGGCGCGTCAATGTGCCTCCGAGCTCAGGAATCCTAGGACACGTCGAACGTCTAGGCGGTCCTGTTATCGCTGGGCTTAACCTCACTCGTGTGCTTGCATCTCTTGCCCTGGTCGGACTCTTCTCGTATTCCGCGTTAGCGAGGTCGAACCGCTGGACCGACATTTCGCTCGCCCTTCCCTATGTGAGTCACTGGCCAACTTGATGTTCACCCAACTCATACTTTTGCTAGGCTTACGCCTCCTTGTTGGGCCTGTACGGTCTCACAGGTGCATCATGGAGCACCGTGGCAACCCGTCATCTTGCCTTGGTCCTTTTAGTGCCATGGCTGGTCTATGTCTACCGGGACGTCTGGCCTCTGGCCACGTACTACCTAACCCCAGCCGACAGCGCTGAAGGCTCTGTGTTGTGGATCAAGTTCTCAGTGCTCACTCTCGCCGCTGTTGTAGTCCCTCTGGTCGTTCCGAGGCGATATGAACCGTACGATCCTGAGGTGCGGCGAATAGCTCCCACTCGACAAACTGTATCTGATAATAATGATAGGACCCTAGTCCAGAGCCCAATCCCGAGCAAACGGCATCGATATTATCCTCCATGGTGTACACGTTCCTCGACCCCATCATCTGGGCTGGGAACCGCTCTCCTCATATTACGATTGAGCAACTACCCAAGCTCTGCGACACGGACCGCATGAAGAACCTTTCGAAGCGAGCCTACCCGGTACAGTACCCAGCTCAAATGACCCAACCCAGGCTAATTTGTCATGCGCAGTATCTGGACCCTCTGAGTCCCACCGCTAGTAAACATGTGTTTAGGGGATTAGTGCGCATGTTTGGTGAGTTTAGGCATGATGTCAGTGTTTGTATCTAATTGAATTACTCCTCACTGTAGCGTGGGACTATGTTCAATTCATAGTTCTCCTGTCTATTATGGTAAGTGAAGAGAAGCTACAGTGAATTTATCTCCGAGTCTCATGCACAGGGATGATAGGTGCCAAGCTCCTTCCTTGTCCCCGTCAGCGTCAACAGAATATTGCAGTAAGTCTATGCCCCCTGATACATGGCTATCTACTTACCCTCATGAAGCTACCTCGAGACCAATGGAGAAGGCGCGACAATCAAACCCTGGTTCTGGGTAGTCGTTCTCCTCGCAGACACCATCTTCGGAGCCCTGATGGCAGGCCGCTACATGTTCTGCGCGGTACGCACCCGCTACATCTCGTTTGCGCTCGCGATTAACCGACGAGGTTCAGTTCCGCGCACTCACTCGTGCACAATCGACGCTGACGCAGCTCATCTTCGAGCATGCGCTGCGGATCCGTGTGAAGGGCGACGGCAACGGCGACGGCGCCGCGCAGAAGCCGACCGACGACACGAGCTCTGACTCCGACGGGCAGTCGACGGCGGAGAGCGCGACGGCAGCGTCCACCTCTTCGAGCACACTGAGCAATAGAGCTTCTCAGAACGAAGGCGAGGCGAAAGCGGCCTCTGAGAGGAAAAGGAGCAGCCTCACGGGGAAGATAAATAATTTGATCTCGTCGGACATGAATACATTGGAATCCGGGCAGTCCTGGATCCTCGTTAGTGAGTAGATTCATTTACATCTGACCATTCGTCGACTCACAATTTCTAGTTTATTATACGCCGTTGCAGATCATATTGAGTGTCATCTTCTTGTATGCGCTCGTGGGGTGGAGGTATGCCATGCGTCTATGTCTAACTTCGTGGAGTTGACAGTACGGCAGTGCCTTCGCCGGTATCGGGACAATGATTGTCCTGTTTGTCGTTCCCGGTGTCATCTCGAGGCTTATAGGCGAAACTCAAGCCGAGAAGATGAAAATGGTACGATCTTTACAAATCTGCTCCTCTGTCCTGCGAGCTCATACATCCACAGAGCGACGCCCGCGTGGGGACCATTTCCGAAGGTAAGCAATTCACCTCCATCTATAGACGATATTCAAACCGTTTCTTCAGTCATGGGAAGCGCAATTCGCATGATTAAGTTGTTCGGCTGGGAAGAGAAGATCAGCGCGAGGGTCGACGAGAAGCGGCAGAAAGAGCTGGTTGTCTTGCGCAGATTTAAGATTCTGAGCTTGTTGAATACCGTCTCTAAGTGCGCATTCAGAGGACCTATCGCACGTCGTGTTGCTGACGACCCGCACTTCATTGCAGCGACCTCATTCCCCTGGCATCTATGGTGGTCACATTCGCAACCTATGTGAGTCGTCTATTCTACCTCGTGGCTGATCTGCGACGCTCACGATGCGGAGACTCTGATCCAACACGGCGAACTTAATGGTAAGGCTGTAGAGTCATGCGCTACTTGTGGCGGCACACTGACAGCTATCTAGCTTCGAAAGTTTTCTCTTCAATGGTCGGCACGTCGTACTTTACGTACCTCTGACGAAGCCATTGTTCTGATACATTTGATTTATAGTTTGGGAGTCCTTAATCGTGTTCTTCCGAGGTGTCACACACACTATTCCCGCTTGTATCCAAGGTAAGTTTAGACTTGCTTCAGGAAGTTCACATCACTCAATCCTGTTTTGCAGCGAAAGTGGCGCTCGATCGTATTACTGACTTCCTGCACAACGTACGTAGTATCAATCACATCAAAACAATTCTAGCTTATGCCGCCCACAGACGGAGCTCCTGGATCCCTTCACCGAGCACAATGAAGCCGTCATCTCGCCCACTGTCGCAGAATCAGAAGTGATCGGCATCCGTGACGCAAGCTTCACATGGGATCTCGACGGCGCCGCGACTACAAGCTTTGGTGCGCGTCGACGCAGCTTCACGCTCGTCATCGAGAAGGAGCTCGCCTTCATGCGGGGACACATCAATCTGATCGTCGGACCTACTGGCTGCGGAAAGACGTCTCTACTGATGGCTTTGCTGGGTAACCACTATCCCTGCTGAATGAGAATGACCTCTGATGTGCCCTCAGGTGAAATGCACTACCTGCCGATGGGTCCGGGGTCGTACGTCAGCCTGCCACGTGCAGGTGGAGTCGCATATCATGCGCAAGAGTCGTGGATACTCAACGAGACCATCCGGGTATGTCCTCGTGAATCACTCATTAAACTGCGTCTTCTGACTTTCGCTCAAGAACAACATTCTCTTTGGCTCACCTTACGATCAGGAACGATATGAGAAAGGTGGGTTCAACTCGTGCATATTACATTGTGCTTGACTCAGATGATGGTGAAAGTTATACGGCAATGTGCTTTGGACCGTGATCTGTCGTTGTTCGATGCAGGAGATGCCACTGAGGTTGGAGAACGTGGCGTGACATTGAGGTCAGTCCTCACACAATTTCATAGAGCGTCTAGACCTGATCACGTTACGTCCAGTGGTGGTCAAAAGGTAGTCATCCGTTCTATCTGTAGGCATGGATTATCCTCATGATAATTCTGTACTTCAGGCTCGTATCACCCTCGCGAGAGCTGTTTACTCGTCCACCGATATTCTGCTACTGGACGACGTACGTGTTTTTTCTTTCTTACAGCTAGTATAACAGGTGCACATCTAACATTCCATAGGTTCTCGCCGCTCTCGATGTGCACACTGCCCAAGCTATCGTTGACAAGTGCCTCAAAGGTGATCTAGTCCGCGGACGTACCGTCATTCTGGTGGTAAGCTTCATGGCCTTCATTCTCACGACGAGTCGTGACCGCATGTTCCAGACGCATAATGTCGCTTTAGCTGCACCGATCGCTGAATTTGTCGTATCTTTGGGGTCCGACGGACGCATAAAGAGCCAAGGATCCCTGTCCAGCACGCTTAGCAAAGATACAAAACTGTCTGCTCATGTCGCAAAGGAGGCATCAGAGATTGAGCGAGCCGACGAGGTCATTGATGAAGCGAAGGAAGACAAGCCGGTAGAAACGTCCACGGGCAAGCTAATTGTCGCCGAAGAGGTGTCTGAGGGACACGTTAACTGGTCGGCATGTGAGTTGTTTCGTCTATCTATACAGTCTCTGCATTAGTTAACGATGTCTAGTGTCACTGTACATCAATAATCTGAGCACTGGGCCAGGATTAATTGTCTTCTGGATCTTGTTCCTAGGGTCCTTTGTGGCGAGCCGTTGTGCGAACATTCTCAACCTCTGGGTCCTGGGTTTATGGTCACGCCAGTATGAAGAACACGATCCGTCTGATGTGTCCGTACCGTAGTATGGACTTCCCTTTCCGTATTGTCGAACTATCGTTGATTTATTTTACATTTAGTTACCTCTCGCTTTATGTCGGGGCAGTGGCCTCAGCACTCCTTTTGCTGGCACTGGGTTCCTCAATCCTTATCACTGGCACTTTGCGAGCCTCTCGAATCATTCATAAGATTCTCGTGGACACGATTCTGCGTTCAACCCTGAGGTGTGTAGCATTACTGTCTTGATCCACAGGTTCTGATCCATAGTTGCAGATGGTTGGACAAAACTCCTACGTCCCGCATCATCGCACGCTGCACCCAAGACATTGCATCTAGTAAGTATTCATAATGCTGCTCGGACATGTCTTTTGACATGACCCTCAGTCGACGATCGCGTGGCATTCGGCCTCAACTCAGTCATCTTCAACGTCATCGACATTGCTCTCAAGTTCTGTGCCGTGATCCTGTTGTCGCCAGCATTTTCTCTCCCGGCAATTTTTTTAATTGTGGCGTCGGCATGCGTCAGTAAACTGTACATGAATGCCCAGCTCGCAGTCAAGCGCGAGATGAGCAACGCCAAGGCGCCTGTGATGGGCCATATCGGCGCTGCTGTTGCAGGCCTCGGTGAGCCATCCAAGAAGATACTCTCGCACGCGACGCTGACTAGTCTGTAGTGTCCATTCGCGCATATAACGCCCAGAATGAGTTCAGGCAGCAGGCATTCGCTCGCGTGGATAGATACACCTCAGCGGCGCGAATGTACCGCAACTTGAACAGGTGGATCTCCACGCGCAGCGAGACCCTGGCCGCACTTTTCACCAGTGCGCTCGCGACATACTTGATTTATGGTTCGCACCGCGACGCATCGGAGACGGGCTTCTCGCTGTCATTGGCGGGTGAGTGACATACGCGGAGGTCTGTGCCTGCACTTCTGATATCGTTGTAGTGGGCTTTAGCGGGCAAATTCTGTGGTTCGTGCGTGTTTTGAACGATTTCCAAGTCGAGAGTGCGTTAATCTAACGTGTCGTCGGCATATCAGCACTGATCCTCTTTATATCTAGGCAATAGGTAAGTCAAACTGATGAAGGTTAAGCAGCGTCCTCATGAAATGGCACCTAGCCTGGAGCGCGTCCAGCAGTACCTTGTTATAGAACAGGAGCCCAAGCCTACGACAGCGGGTGTACCTCCAGCCTATTGGCCGGCGAGCGGAAACATAAAGGTTGAGAAGCTCTCCGCTCGCTATTCTGAGGTGACATCAACCTCCTAGCGGAAGACCTCGCAGACTGACGTGTATACACAGGATGGACCCGATGTCCTACATGACATTTCGTTCGAGGCCAAGTCAGGGGAACGGATTGGCATCGGTGCGTACAGCGTGACTCTTCGACGTTTCTCAGCTAATTTCTCCATTTTAGTGGGTAGAACCGGTAGCGGGAAGGTACGTTGTATAAAAAGCTTTCCATATGTAGGGGTGCTAATTGGCATCCGCAGAGCTCTTTGACTCTAGCCCTACTGCGATGCATCCCCACCAGGGGCACAGTCTACTACGATGGGCTTCCCACTGATTCTGCCAACCTCGATGCGCTCCGATCAAACATTACTATCATCCCCCAAGTGGTACGTCCTTTCCGTCTGCACTCATTCGGGGGTCCTCATATCATTTTTAGCCAGAGCTTCTTACTGGCACCCTCCGCGAGAACCTCGACCCATTCGGGGAGCACGACGACGTCATCCTTAACGACGCTCTTCGCTCCGCGGGTTTGTTCTCACTGCAAAACGACGACGAGGAAGGCAGGCTGACACTGGATAGCGCTATCTCTAACGGCGGGGGGAACCTTTCGGTTGGACAGAGGCAGATTATTGCACTTGCCCGAGCTATTGTGCGGAGGAGCCGGCTACTCATTCTCGACGAAGGTATGGCTCGTACCGACTGGATATGGACACAGGCTTATTTCACCACTGTATGATCCAGCAACCTCCGCAATTGGTGAGCGATGAGCAACGCATATCTATGTGTGAGTTACTGAGAGGCATTAGATTACGACACCGACGGTGTCATCCAAGAGTCTCTCAGGAAAGAAGTTGCTAATGACGTCACACTGCTGACTATAGCCCATCGTTTGCAAACAATCATGGACTCCGACAAAATTGTAGCATCTTTTCTCCCCGCGGACTGCTCCATGCTAACACTTTTGTCTTCCAGATGGTTTTAGACGCAGGTCGAATTGTTAGTGTCTCGATACTGCTGGTATGTCCATCGTGTGCTGACAATACATTCTAGGTCGAGTTTGGCTCGCCGAAGGAGCTCCTCCGCAACGACAATGGCTTCTTCCGCTCCCTTGTCGACGCGAGCAGAGACAAGGACAAGCTTTATCTCATGGCGTCTGGCCTTTCATAATTATCGATGTTCCTTCGACATTCGCGCAATTTGGGTGTCTTCAACGTAAGTGGCCGACACATTGCGCGAATGCATGTGTGTTTATCACGCTGACCTCGGCTCACAGTCTCTGAGGGAAGTAGAGTATCAGGAGCAATCAATTTTAATACATAGTATCCTAGCAATGGGCTGTGTGACGGAAGCTGAGATTGTCGCACATTTTGAGAGCACTTCATTCACCTTGTACTTCATTATTACATTCTAACTGTCGGGTACCAGTACTGTGTAGATAGACTGCATTTTGAGCGTCCGTCTGTTGGGAGTCCTAGGCTAAAAGAAGCAGCAATATCAATAGTGTCTGTAGAGATTGTTTCATCTGAGAACGGGCACTCGGGGTTTCATTTCCATCCTGACACGTTGATAAAATTCGATATCGGGACCATATGCACAAAGATGCACAACGATGGCCCCAATAAGTAAGATTTAAAGTTTCTGATCCTAGGCTCGTCCCAGGGCCTTACTGAGGTGGCTCGTGATCGCTTCCGCGACAGCTTTTACACCCATAGGAACTTCGTTATACGGCTCATAGAGACAGATGAGCCAGTCGAAACACATATGCCTTTAAGAAGTATGAGCGGTGAGTACTAGTGAGTAGTGAGTGCTAATGAACACTAGTACTGTCTGGCTACAATATTTCTGTACTCTGTGTTCGGCTTCTGACTATCAATCTTAGGGTACTCCTCGAATGCAGCGAGCGTATGCACTTCCTCGAGCCAGAAACTAGTAAGATTGCAGTGTAAATAAGTAATCATGTACACCTAATAGTACAAGAGGAAAGCACAGTACTACATTTAATAGTACACTAGTGACACATTCGGTGCTCCTTTGCTGAGACAACGACGAAGGCAGCAAAGCACAGGGCGCTCACATCCTACGGCATCGATGATTACACATAGATCACAGACCATGAAAAGGCCCACAATGGCCGTCCCTTTTCGCACCGGAAATGCCCGAAGCAGGAACACGCTACTTGCCTGTGAGAAGTAGTTGATCAAAATGTGCCCAATAGTACCCAGACGAGGGACGCTCACTGCTCCCAGCACGCATCATGCCCGCGCCTCTGCCTGCAAGAAGCCCCATTCCACCTAGAGCTTTCCGCCGCACCGAGGTCGAATCTTCGTCGTCTCTCTCTTTCTCCCTGCCACCACCACCTGCCCAGTCGTTACTTTGTGTCTTGGTATGCCCTATGAGGCGCCGCCAGAGCGTCGGTGCAGGTGCAGCGGACTGTGGCGGAGTGGCCGCCTCGGAAGTATTGGTGGAGGAGCTCGAAGAGCTGCAAACGTTCGGTGTAGCTGGTGACGATGATGGTAGAGAGGGGGAGAGGTAACTGGCATCGGCCTGAAAGGGCATCGGCAAGCCGTTGACCGAACGCGGGGAGCTAGACAGGACGTCAACCTCGGCGATCGTGTCAGAGTGCACATGACGAGCAGACTCCGCCGCGTCACCTAGGTCGACAAACGAAACACTCCGCGAATGCGAACGCGAGCCTGACCGCTGCCGCTCACGGACACGCCGCGCATAGTCTGCCGCATTCTCGTCGTGCCCTGGCTCTGCCCACTGTCTTGCCCCATGCGCCCGGTCCCCCAGGTCCTCGTCGTCGAGTTCGAGTACGCGCTCCTCCTTGGGAAGCGTGCTGCGCGCGCGACGTGAATACACGCTGGTCGTCGGGCTCACAAGACCATCCTCGCCCCGCAGACTGAAGTCCCAGCTCTCCATCGTTGCGTGCGTCATCAGACTCGGTACGCGGCGCTTCTCTTGCCTTTGCGCGAGCGGCGGTAGGCCCTTGAGCACCGTTCCGACGAGGTATCCCTTCTTCTTTGCGCCCTTAAAAAAGCCCGAAGCGAGGAGCTCATGCGCGGAGGGCCGTTTACTAGGATCCTTCTGGAGGCACTGGGCGATGGTATCCGCGAAGGCAGCGGAATACGTGTGGACGCCGCCATTGCGCTCCATCTTCGGCGGCGGCGCGGTTGCCACCTGGGTGAGTACAGCGGACGGCGTAGCGCGGGAGAGCGGTGCGCGCCCCTGCGTGAGCTCGAGCGCTGTGATGCCGAACGACCAGATGTCGGCAGAGGCGTCGTACTGCTTGCCCGTGATGACCTCCGGGGCCATCCAGCAGGGCGTACCGACGAACGACTTACGTTTACCCATCAAAGGCCTGTGAGTGTGGTGATTATGATGATGATGGTGTGTGTGTCCGTGGGTATAGATATGTGGTAGGGTATGCGAATTGCGAAAACTTGTCACGGAGCTAATATTCAAAGGCGACTTTTTCAGGTGGCCAGGTCCGTCGTCCGTCTCCCAGAGTGGTGCGGCGACACCGAGGTCGCCCAAAAGGACGGTGCCGTCGTCATCGATGAGGAGGTTGGCTGCCTTGACATCACGATGGATGAGACCATTGATGTGCAAATAACTGGTAAGCGAGGAGTGTCAGCTGAAGCCCTTTACGTGAAGCGAAGCTGACACAGCGCGGCGGTCACTGCAAGCAGCCGGACCTTCTTCTTCACAGGTCTGCCGGCGATGCCGGTGGTAGCGCAAGCACGGAGCCACAAGGGCATGCCACAGAATGGGGGACTCACTTGAGCCCCTCGAGAGCCTGTTTGAGTATGCACTTGACGACCTCTTCCTCCATTCCACCAGGCCAGGTGTAGCGCATCACGTCCGCAGCACTTCCTGCGTTCATAAGCCGGAGCGCGATGTATAACTTGTGGCCGTTCATCCAGGTGCCGCGGACGCGCAGCACGTTCGGGTGCTTGGACAGCGACATGAGCTGCGTCTCCTGCATAAGCAAACGGAGCGCGTGAGGAGGCAGTCGGTCGAGGTCGACCACTTTGAGGGCACATGGTATGGGCGCGGCGTCCGGTGACGGCTGAAAAGTTGCAGAATAGACGATGGATGAAGCACCGAAACCGATCGGAGCACCGATGGTATAATCTTCAGCCTGGTCACTGCGGGGCGTGGTGAGTAGACGAGTCCTGCATTGCGAACATTTGTAGCACTCGCCTGTAGAGTTGCCATTCGTCTTTGACTGCACCGATGAATTTCTTTGATGCGGCCACTGCGGCGGCTGGCGACATGGCGTCCCAGTGGCGAGACCAATAGTGGATGTGATCAGCAAACGAGCGTGAGGCGGTAGGTTGCAGTTCGTGGTGGTCGTGGTGAGAAGAGAAGGTGTGTCGTCGGGGCGTTGGGCCGGTGGATGTTACGACATGGCTCGGCAACCTGAACACTGGTCAGAGAGCGATGCATTTGGTAACCGACGAGCCGCTGACGCCACACACAAACGTGGCTTCCGAAGATCCAATCGGGCTGCCACCCGGGAATAGCCACCGTCCCTTTTGTTTTGTGTGCTCCTCGCGATGCGCGACGATGACTCCGTCACTTGCAATGATGTCATTCGGCAGAATTTCGCTCTCTCGGAATCGGATATATAGTTCTGGAAGCAACGGCATTCCGGTGGCTAAGGCCTCAGGCTCTGTCCCTGTACCCTCCGGTTTGCGGGCTGTGGTGCGCTGTTTACGTGCACAGGCCATAAATATGGAGAACTTTAATGTAGTGCTGAGCTTGAGCCGCGGGCACTGCCAGCGCGGGGCCCGACGCGAGTGCGCCTGGGCGGGATGGGCGCGGCGCGGCGGGCTCTGGACAGGGGCTTGGAACTGTATAGATTCGCCCAAAGGGGAAAACAAAATATGGCGGACGAGCGGGATGACGGAGCGCAAATGTCACCTCGTGTGACATGTGATTCCACGGATCGCAGCGGGTGCTCTGCGTGACAGCATGTCACATACTAATCTAGGGGATTCCATTGGCCAAGATAAGGTGGCTTGAGCGTGATGTTGTGACGAGAGGCGCTGCGATAAGAGAAATTGATGTGATGCTGGGGGGCTCGGTACTCCTCGTCTTTCCGCCATCGAATTCATTCGTTCGCTCCTTGAACTCCTACTCTCATCACACACACAGTCCTTTCCTCTTCGCACACCGCCATCTGTACATGGCACCCAAGCAACCCTGCGCAAAGTACCAGTACGTCCTCACCGCCCAAGGTCCCAAGATCCTTCCAGTCCCCGACGCCCATTCCCGAGACGAAGAGTCGCCCGCCGACTACAACCAGGGCGGGTATCTCCAAGTCAAAGTACGCGACACCTTCAAGGACAGCAGATACACCGTCGTCCGCAAACTCGGGTACGTCAGCTGTTCCCGCCGAAGTTGAGACAGCAGCGGATTGCGCCGCCTGTCAAATACTCTTCGCCTCTCTCTTCACGTCTTCGTCCGATACTCATCCCTCGCTTGAATAGATGGGGCCACTTCTCCACCGTATGGCTTGTCAAAGACAGCCAGTAAGTGTCTCTTACCCTCTCCTCTCTCTCCATCTCGTCGACGTCTTCGGCCTGGGTGAACATTGTGGCTCGCCACCGATTGCGAACAAGATTACTTCCACGTCGGCCATCCTTCCACCGCTGCCGACATTCTATGTGTCCATCAGACTGCTAAGTGCTCTGCACCAGATTACATGGTGGGTTGTAGGCAGAGTCAGACGTGCCGCCGAGGGACCGACTGCCCTGAACGCATAGCTGTCGCGCCTGGTCAGTCGCCCCTCGGGCGACGTCTGCCTCTTTGCCTGTGTTACTGGGCCTGCAGTCCCTGGCGCAAGGATGGGTAAGCAGCCAGGGTCAGGCCCAGCAGGGAAATTCCGGGACAACGTCACGCTAGCCGAGAGAGATGTCCGTCCTGTGCCATGAAATCAGAAATAATTCTCGTGGACCCGTGTTGACTCCTCTTCTTCCTCTTAGTAAAAACTGCCATTCCGCATTGAAGGTTGTCAAGTCGGCCGGCAGATACACCGAGACTGCTCGCGACGAAATCAAGCTCTTGCGGCAAGTCATGGCTGCAAACACCTCTCATTCTGGCCGCAATCACATCGTGTCCTTCCTCGATTCGTTTACGCACTCACCTCTTCACCAACCGTCACCTGCGTACGGATCCATCTCCCAGTCATCTGCGACTTCACCCGACGTCCATATCTGCATCGTGTTTGAACCGCTGGGCGAAAACCTTCTGGCGCTCGTCGAAAGGCACAAGGCCACGGGTGTGCCAGTCTCACTCGTCAAGATCATTACCAAGCAGCTTCTTCTTGGCTTGCAGTATCTGCACGAGGAATGCGAGCTTGTCCATACAGATATCAAACCTGAGAACATAAGTAAGACCTTCTGCCCTTCAGTCGTAAGATTTGTGATTACTCACCTTTCTCACAGTGATATCGATTCCCGATGTGGAGGGCCATATCCAAGCACAGTTATCCACTTCACCCCCTCCTGCCTCGCGCAAGGTCGCCGTGCCACCAAAGACGGCCACTCGTGCGGGTGTGACCATCCCGAAGCGTAACCTATCCGTGAATACCACACTTTCGAAGCAGACACGGCAGGTCCACATCTTCGACAGCCAACCACTTGCGAGTCCGAGCAGCAGCACTTCGTGGAGCTCGAAAGGTTTGCTCCAGGGCCTCACGCGAGTGAAGGAGGTCGACAGCGCACATCGCAGTGCGCACGCGAGCGCCGTCAGCTCGCCGCTGGGCGTCAAGCCCACGTCGGGGGATGCGGTGGACATGGACCAGGATTTGCGCGCGAAGCAGGAGAGCGGTGATTCGGATTCCTCAGATGTCTCCAGCGGTCCCTCAAGCATGGCGATCTCTTGCAACGTCATGACGAGCTCTGACACGCCTGCGTCGTCCGTGGGGAGCCTTGCGGGAGCGTTCGACAAGTTGATGAGCAACATGAAGGGGAAGGAAAGGGTGACGAGAGTTTTGGAGGGGCAAGGGAAGACTAGGGTGTCGCAGATGGAGATGGAGATTCAAGAGGCGACATGCACTTGTATCTTTGACTCGGATGCAGAGCACGGTTCGGCAGGCGGGAAGGTGGGAGGCAACGAGCGTTGTGAGCCTGGCTTGCCCAAGAGTAGAGTAAACCCACCTTCTGGTCCATCTCTCCTCTCTCGAACTGCGCCACCAGACTTGCACCGGCACAGGCCGCATTGTTCCACCCACTCGAAGCCACCTACCGAGATTCCTGCGCCGCTCGCGGACGGTAAGCTGTCTCCGCCCGCCCTCCCTCCTTCACCTCCGATCGCGTCACCCTCCGCGTCTTCGCCGTCAGAGTCCTCGTCATCCTCTGCCACGCCCCTCGCCAGTATGCGTGGCCCGCCTATTTCCATCAAGATTGCTGACCTGGGGAATGCGACCCCCATCCGTCGCCACTACACTGAGGATATCCAAACACGGCAATATCGCGCGCCCGAGGCCATCACAGGCCGGAACGACTGGGACGACTCGGCGGATATCTGGAGCGTGGCATGTGTCGTGTTCGAGTTGCTGACGGCTGAGTACCTATTCGACCCGCAGAATCATGGCGAGCTGTTCGGCAAGGACGACGACCATTGCGCGCAGATCATCGAGTTGCTGGGGAGTTGGCCGGAGAGCGTGCGCTGGGGAGGCCGTTATAGCAGAGAAATTTTCGACAGCAATGGTGAGTTGTTGTCTTGTGTTTTCTCTGATCCTTGTGCTGGTGCCTCTGCGGACGTGTGCTTCGCTTTGGTCCGCTTGGGCTCTGATGCTGTTGCCTTTTGCGGCGCAAGCATCGTGCCTAGCGTGGTAGCGCCCGCTGTGGGCGAAGGGGCTGTGGGTGTGCTTGAGCAGGATAAATATATGGAAGTACGTGCCGGGCTGACCACGAACGTTCCTTCTCTTCTCAGGTAACCTGCGCTACATTCGCAACCTCAAACATTGGCCCCTCCGGCGCGTCATGGTAGAGAAGTACGGCTGGAAGGAGGACGACTCAGCCGCACTGTGCGAGTTCCTCCTTCCCATGCTCGACATCGACCACCACACCCGCGCTCATGCTCGAGACCTCATCGACCACCCGTGGCTTGAGGTCGACCTTGAGGTCGACCTCGTCCAGGCAGAGGGATGGTAAACGCACCGTCCATTCTCGACGCCAGTCTTCGCCACCAACCCTCTTACATACACCCTCCCGCCCCTCCCGTTTTTTTCCTACCGACTTCTGCGAACTGCGTGCTCCTCTCTGGCTGTGACATGACGGTTGAAAGAAGAGGAGCGAAACCCTCTCTCATGCCCTCATCTGCTCTCCTTCTTGCATGATGTGGTGATGAATGGTGTCTGCTCTGGCGTCTATACCAGGGGCACCTGCCCCCTCGAGCGCCGACCGGTTGTACCCCATATCTTCACTCCCCCGAACTCCCCGCTGTCACATCGCACAATACCCGGACGCACGCCAATCGCACAATGGGCTCGTCATCCGCTTTAGCCTCTCACGATATCCCCCACGTTCTATTTGCTCGCTGCATATGCAATCCGCCTCCATCACGCAATGCTGTATCAATTCCCGCTCATGCCCATCCCCATCATCCCTTCTGTTCTGCAACTGTGCCATTTTTCTCGAGGCTATTTCTGGGCGACGGTTAGGCCGTCTGTTGTTTGATCATAATATTTATAATTTTCTTAGCTTACTAGCCGCACCTAATGCCTACCCCTACGATCTCGGGTACCCTCAGTACCCTGTAGACTCTAGAATACGACCTGTATTACTGCTCTGTGCATCACGCCTTTCTAGGTCTCTCACGCTTGCTTTGCTTTCAATCACATGCATTCCGTCTTTCACGATCCTCCGCTGCACGCCCACCTTTCTCTCTTCCTTTCTGACAGTTTCTTCGCCTGGTTGCGTATCGCGTCGACTTCGCTTACCATTAGTGCACCATACCTGACCGTCTTGCGTTGCTTTCCATTTCCGTGGTTGCACGCCTTGCTATAAATGGTTCCGTCATGTGTTCGTCAATACGATGGTATATTCTCAATGTTGCATCACCTGAATGATCTATTCTCAGGTTGGCTGGTGAACTATATACGACAAGACCAGATCCAGGGGCACGTCTGCATATATGGGCTAACCTCGAACATCCGCCGGTACTCTTTGCGGGCCGATTATTCAGTTGGAGCGACGTCGTGTCACGACGCCACTAGGCGTCCTACGGCCTCCTTTGTCTATATATCTACTTCTAACACAAGATTCGCTGCCCTTTCTTCTGATACTGTGCACGCCGCTTTCAAGTCAAGAAACAGTTCAAGATACTTATGTTCCATGAGCAGTACGTACCTTGACTCTCAACTGTTCCTCTTACTTTATTAGGGCGATGTAAAATACCCATCTTACCATAAGCTAGCTGATTTATTAAGATCCGCCACTGCCCAAGGTATGAGAACGTCACTAAGTACAGTAGTACACGGATGACGACATCTAAACGCGTGTAAAGCGTTTAATTAGAAGTCACTCATCATTCTTTTGGATCCAATGTTTGTGTAAAAATAATTTCGAGTTACTTCGGAAGTTCCTCAAGAGCAATACTTATGGCAAGATAGCCTGCGAAGCAATTCCAATATCTACAAAGTACTTACGGCTTCGTGGCGTAGAGACCCCGAGAACTGGGGCACCTAGTGTCCAGGGTCTTGGGTGTGCCGCTCACGCGCGTCGGACGCGGTGCTGAACCTGTTCTGAACTTGCCCCTCGTCCCGCGCAACAACAGACTGTCATGAAGGTCACGATTAAGAACTGGCATGCGATCGCCCAGTGGCGATGGGACATTGGCACGAACGAAACCGACGAGGAGGGCGACGTGTGCGGCATCTGTCGTGTACCGTACGAAGGGTGTTGCCCATCGTGTAAGATGCCAGGCGACGACTGCCCTCTCAGTACGTCTTCATTTGGGCTGCGAGCCCCTTATGCCTGAAACAGTGCGTCTAGTATGGGGTGAATGTAGCCATGTGTTCCACATGCACTGCCTTCTCAAGTGGATTGGTACCGCCGCCTCCAAGCAACAGTGCCCGATGGACAGAAGACCATGGGGTACGCCTTGATCCAGTTTATTGTATTGCCTTTGCGTCTAACCTAACGGCAGTTACTGCGGAAAGGAAGATTAACAACAACCCTCGATAGTCATGCATGTCGCTCCTGGTGTATCGAAAGTACGCCCATGTATCAATGGACGCTAGGATGGATCACGTAAACCTGCTTGCTGCTGGATCTTGTGCGTTTCTTGTCCTCCAGGCTTTCGTGACTAATGGTATGCGAATATAGTATTGCCCAAACGGCCCCCTTTTCACATGAAATGCGTCAGCAGGGCGCTGACTAGAGTTCTCGAACAAGCTGGTTCGGCACTGGCACTACCAAGAATGAAAACTTACCGCATTATGAAATACGTCAGGGGTGATCATTTCTGCGTAGTGGGTGACTCTTACATGGAAGTTTTTACTCCGCATGTCTAGACTGAAACCTCGCATTAGCAGGATCATACTTTGAGAGTTTACCTCGGAAATATGGTCCCTGTCGTTCAATCAATGAGAAAATCTCAACGCAAGTCATGACCCGTACATTCCTAGCCAGCTTGCCATGAGGGTCCGCGAATAAATAATAAATTAGCGTCACTCGAGGCTGAAACGTTGTACGGGGCCCGTATGGATATACAATCTTCAGCGGAGCCGCTGCCAGCCAACTTTGGTGGTTTTTAGTGTGGTTCTCTCCGATCTCGCTTAGGTTCACGGATGTCATGAAACTAGCCAAGACCAGCCCTCTTCAGGCACTTAGAACTGATTGCGCCTCCGTGCGGACTACGCCCGAAACGCGCCAGTCTACACACTGCACATACTCTGTTGTACAACGTCAAAAGTCGTACACCAAAGGTGAGTCGTTTGCTTAGCCGCAACTCCTCCAGTGACGATCTCCTTCTGTTAGCTGAGGGGACGGCGAACCATGACCTCTTTAATTTGTGCTCAAAGTGTGGCGTGTCGCATACCAAGCGTACACCTCAGCATTTATCGCCCATCGTCGGATCACACCGCACTTAGTGACGAGTTCAACGAGTAGAGGCTGTGGTCAACAGGGTGTGGCAGTGGTCATGGTTGTGATGGAGGTGCATTGCTAGACTCATGTGCTCGTTCACAACAAATTTCATGCTTGAATGCCATGCTACTATGTCGCCTACGTATGATAAGATTTGAGTTTGAGGTAGAGTTGGGATCTGTTCAATTCAATATCATGCATGAATTACGGTCGCTACCTTATGTTTGTGTGTACTTTTTGACTGCAGTGTTACGGCCGTTGTAACACCCCTACGGGCACGGGGTATCGGTCACGGACACTTCATGGACACTCTAGCACACCGTCATCTCATCCCATTCATATGTCTACCTTCTTCCTTTGACTCTGTTTCTATTTCCTCTGGAATTTCCTTTGAATTGCGCTATTTATTTGTACATGTTTTATTAGCGCTTAGCCACAGCTACGTCGCGATTCACCGGGACAGCGCGCCTCCTGTATTGTACTCCGATCCGACTTGCGACCACTAACGGACTCCAAATCTTACTCTCAAGTACTCCCGCGTTCGACGCTCGGCTCGCCTTCCGAATCTCGCTCGGAGCTCCCGTCACATTGTGATATACCGAGACTAATGGTCCAGAGGTTTCTAGGTTCTGATCTTCAATGAAGGCCGTCCCCGATACCACAGGCACATGCATATTTGCGATATCAAGCGCACTTCCCTGTACTTATACTCAAGGCTATTGAATGGAGGTCAGCATTCAGTACGTCGGACATCAAAACCAGTTTTAACGCGATAAAGACCGCCAGACTGATATTAGTAGAGCATTAAAGTTGCTGGGATCGACAGGTTCCTGAAACGATGAGAAAACTCCAGCGTGTATCGTGGCTCGTACATTCCCAAGGACGCCCCATGATACAGCGTTTGCCAATGAGGAACGAAAACGTCGTCATTCTAGGCTGGAACATTGTACGGGCCCATATGGAAAAGAAATCTCCAGCGGAGCCGCTGTCAGCCACCTTTGATGTTTTGTGAGGCAGTGCTCTCCGATCTCGCTTAGGTACACGATATCACAATGAAATTAGTCAAGACCAGCCCTCCCCAGGCACTGACATCTGCGCGCGCGGCCAAGCGGATTACGCACCAAACGCGCCAGTCTACATGGTCCCGCTCATCTACTTGTACAGTCATATACTAAGGGTGGCTTGTTAATCTAGCTGTGCACTGTGCACCTGTGTCCCCTCCGGTAATGATCACATTCTCTTATTTAACAGGACGGCGAACTATGCCCTTTATAGTTTGGGCGTGTCATATCAGCCAAAGCATATCATCGCCCACTGGCAGTCGGCGATGGAATGCCCATCGGCGGGTCACACCGCAGCTATTGCCAACGGCTCAACCGATCTGTAAGCGCACACATTCGTATAAAAAGTCAACATGTGTGTAAGCAGCAGACTATCCTCGACGAAGAACCCACTCATAGCAAGCATGTTCTTTCCGCTAGTCTTCGCTTCTCTCGCTGTAGCTGTTCTTGCTGCACCCGCAACTGTTGAACGGCGCGTCGAGCCTATCACAATCCTGAGCCCCGGCAGCATCCAGGCTCCCGCAGACGGCACAGAGCTCACTGCGGGGGACAGCTTTCCCCTCGGCATCGCGGTCCCTGAATACAGTCACTGTGCTCCCTTATATACGACTGTAGAGATTTATATCCTCGCGGACAAGCCGACGACCTCGAGTCTAAACTCTACGTACCAATTCTCTGACTATCTGTACTACTTCGGGTCATGGGTCACAACAAACATTCCAGGTAAGAACCGTGATATTGCTAGAACAGTTATCTCAATAGTAGCCTTCGCCCTCAGGTGCATTCCCGCCCCCAAACGGTGCTCTTCCTCCCCCAGCTAGCTTGACCACGCCCGACATGGGATCTTCGTATAATGGCCAGGAACTCTACTTGGCCACTATCGAGGTCATTGGTGGTTGCCCTGTAAGCACGTTCCTCGTTTTTTCTTCTCCAGCATCGATTTAACCATGTGGTGATTGGCAGCCCGATGGGTATACTGAATACGCCATCGATTCCGCTAGCATTATCTACATCGAGTAGAGACTGTAATCAGAAGAGTACACAGCCTCGGAAGTGGTCATGGTTATGCTGGAAGCGCATTCATGAAGTCATGCGCTCGTTCGCTCTCATGTAACGCTTGACCACTGCCATTTTCTCGCTTGAATGTCATGCTACCATGTTGTTTACTATGGCAGTCGAGCTTCAGTTGTAGCTGGAATCTGTTCAGTTTAATATCACACATGGACCATGATCGCGACGGCGCGGGTACATACTCAAATTCATGTGGAAGTCTAGCGACTCTAGTCTGGCTCCGCTAGGTCTTGATACCCTGTAGTAAACTGCAGGGGGCTCTGTATGTATTGAAAATGATCTACTCCAGTTGCTTGTGGCTTCATGGATGTTATGGTAAATCTTGCCCGAGTCGTAGATTCATCAGGTATCTGCGGACGCGGCCTACCTAACATAAGATAATCACAGTCATTTTTCAAGAGTTCGCAAGTTCTTCAAGCACACAAGCAAAGCCGAAAGCTAGAGTGTGGTAAAATGAAGACCTTTCTCAACGTTGACCTTGATTTTCGGGATTCGGTAAGGCCCAACCTACGCAGAGCCTACTACTGGTTTATATGTCACGTAGAGTCAGCGCCTAACGTGGGCACGCCTCCGTCAGCTTGGCTATGAGTACTGTCCTCAGCATAGAAGCCAGCATGCAAGTCTATTTGGCCACTATCGAGACTTTCAGTCACTTTGTTGAATAAAATCGCCCAGCCTGACGGGTACTTCGAATGCGTGGCTCCGACTTACGAGGGGTACACTTTGATGTCAGCCGTCCTGTCCGCAATCATGATGTGCATTTAGGGTGAAGGACTCACACACTTGGACTACGAAGGGCAGCCATTACTATCATACACATGTTCGGGGGAGACTGTCCGCTGTGAAAACCGCACGGAGTAACAAATGCCTGATCTCAACACACACTCGCAGTCACTTTGCAAACCAGAGCCGACACTTTTCACGCGCAGGCACACCAGGAGAGGACGACCGTCGCTGCGCACGCACGTCAGCGCGCGTCGTCCCACACCGCGCAAGGCGGCGCCCAGTACGCACCTGCCCGTCGTCGGACACGTCGCTCGCACCGTCGACCCGCGACTCGCGCTGCACGTCGATGCGCACGCCGAGCATCTTCTGCGCGGGCCCGTGCACCGCGCCGAGACGGTTCGGCACCAGCTGCCCTGCCGTCCCGTGCAGCGCAACGGGCGCGCAGCGGCGCCGGCGACCAGGTAGCTCGAGGTCGAGGTCGACGAATACCGCGTCGTGCGTGGGGCGTGCCGAAGCGGGGCAGCCACCGAGGTCATTGGCGAGAACAAGGAGCGAGACCGCGTATAGTGGGGCGATGACGAGGTCGGCCGGCGCGTAGAGCGTCGTGGTCGGGGACACTAGGAACAAGACGAAGCTTGTCGTCGCAGCTAGGGCTGGGACACAATGATCGTTAGACGGGTGAGAACGAAAACAAAGGAAGCGGCTTGCTGGTGAGGAGGCCTGTTTTGGCAAACAGGTAGACCAAGCGCGCAACGATGGTATGTGCGCGCGATAGTTGTATATCGTGGCGTAGAAGCTTGAAGAACTGTGTGTATGTAATCCTTTGCGGTATTACAGGTGTCTGCTTACGGTTGAAGTCATGAAAACGGTGATGCTGATATTGCAAAAGGCACTCCCGGTGAGCCGTATCTGCAGAACGAGACGTTATCCACAACACATCGTTCGATCAACGGAGGATCTCACAAAGCGGAGCACAAAAGTCTTCGGAATCAGTTCAGAGAACCTGCCAACGACGAGGGACTGGACGCCTTCAGCAACCGCTGCGGAGCTCTGAGCGAGGGCAATCTGAAGGGCATGCCTTTGGTAAGTAACGAGTAGCTGGCTGTGTAAACGAAACGTGCTATGGATATGCCCCACCCGAGCCACTTTGCCCAGCGGGAGGCCCACATCAGCGGGACCCTCCGCGCATAACACACCTGTGCCATACAGCTCACTGCACAGCGAGGTTAGCTAGAGACTGATGAGATGGATAGGCTCACCTATCCCGCTGATAATAGGAACTGCGATGTACCCGAGCTTCGGATCGTTCCCAGGCTGTACGTTTCCGAGTCCTCCTTCAACTAAATACTTGAACCCGGCAAATGTGATTAGGGCTGTTTGAGCGATCTGGAGAGTGTATATCGTGTATACAGCCATTTTTCGCGAGTCCCAAGGATGCCCTTGGGACGCGTCATGAAATAGGTCTAGGATGGCAGTTAGCTACGACCGATGAGGCGGATGATGTTGATACGTGCATACTTGCGCCGACAGGACTCCAAAGAGACCCCAGTTGAAGTACGCCACCAACGTCTGTGAAGTGCGCTCGGTGGGGATCACAGCGAATTATGTGTTCCACGTACCTGCAAGGTCACCCTGTGGATACAGCGCATCACCATATGTACCGGGCAGCATCGTAGATGCGAGACTCACAGGGTCGTTGCTGTGCCAGGCGGCGGGGGTACAGCTAACGCGGCCATCCTCACAGAGGGGACGATGCAGCTCGCTCTACATTGTCCCCATCGGACAGCTCCTATATGCTATACGCACAGGGCTGCATGTATTCTGGATATTGTGCTTGCCTAGTTCCCAGTGTATAGTGGGCAATGCAACTACGGCAGTACATGGCCTTGGTTTTCCTAGGCAGAGGTTTTATAATCAGTCCATGACGGTCGAGACACCTTGATAACACCAGACATACGTTCCTTGTGTTTGCTGCGCTGTCCCAATGTAGATCATATTGATTGCTACAGATGAGATGTGCTGCGGCGCTTGACGTTGTTCACCCGAGCGTTCCACATATTGGAGACAGAGGGACGGCGCGCGACCTCACCGAGTATATGACGTTTATTCGATATCCAGCGAAGTCGTGTGATCACAACACGGAGGAAGCTCAGCGACGACTGTCCCTCGCAACCACGAGAAGACATCGCGCGCGCTCGTACGTATAAGCAAAGGCTGTACGCGTCGCTCGCCGCATCCATCAACGCCCCCCCCGCCTTTCCCTGCACATCGTGTCGTCGCTGAGTAGATTGTTCCCGACGCGACCCGGGGCGGGCGGGGTGGTTGCGCAGGCAGAATATGAGCAGGGCCGCCGGCGAGCGCACGTAGAGCGGGAGAACACGAGAACGTCTCCTCGAACTCGGTCACGGCGGTGACGAGAGCCTATACTCGTGGCCAGTGGAGATCGGCGGCCGTTGCCGCGCGTCCGGCCTTGCGATCGAGCTCGCGGCATCTGTGCTGCGTTGCGATATTCGCCGGGGCGATGACGTACATGATCATTAGGCGTACACGTACTATGCTACATACATGGCGAAAGAGAGCAGCAGCGGCAGCGCAGCAAGAGGGGTATCCCAAAGCGAGGACGGCGGGCGGGTCATACAGCTTCGGCGAGCGTCGGCATCTTCTTGACCGAATCCGCGGGCGAGCCCTGTGCGAACACGACGTCAGCGGGGCGGGGAGAGGGGGCGGAGGCGCGCACCTGCTCGCCGGCGTCGCGCTCGATCCACGTCTCCTCCTGGACGTGCACGCCGACGGAGCCGAACGTGGACAGGTCGCCGGCCGTGCGCGGGGCGAAGCGCACGGGGTGGCGGCCGTTCGTGCCGAGCTCGATGAACGTGTTGTCCGAGCGCGAGGAGCTGTTGCGCCCGCCGATGATCTTGATGCGGCTGTTGAGGATGACGAGCATCGAGTTCGAGTAGAGCTTCGCGAGCGTGAGCGCGACCGTCGCGTGGTAGGACGTGTCGGGGAAGACGAGGAAGAGGACGAGGTCGATGGTCGCGGCCATGGCTGCGGGGGAGGGCGTGAGCAGGGCGGGCGGGCGGAGGGCCAAGAGGCAGACCTGTGAGCATGCCCGTCTCGACGACGAGGTGCACGAGGCGGGTGACGATGGCGTGTGTGTGCGGCATCTTGGTGTCGTTGCGCACGAGCTGGGGGAACGCGTGTCAGCGCTGGACCGCACACGCGATGCGAGACGACCCACAAGGTAGGTCATGCTCGCCGCAATGATGATGTCGCAGCTCGCGCTGCCCGCGAGCCATATCTGGAGAGCGTCAGCGGCGGTGCGACGCCCACGATCGGACGGAGACCCACAGAACAAGAAACGAAGGTCTTTTTGGTGAGCTCAGAGAAGACGCCGATGATGAAGAACTTGGCGCCCTCCGCGATCGCGGCGGAGCCCTGCATGAGGGCGATCTGGGGGGCGGTCAGACGCGCCACGCGACGTGGGCCTCGGCGGGACGCACCGCGGATATGCCCATGCCCAGCCACTTTGAGCCAGAGAGCAGCCAGACGCGGTACGCATAGTACATCTGGACCGTACAGCTCACTGCGGTGGATGTGAGACGGGGTGCGGCGAAGGGAGGCGAGAACGGACCTATGCCGCTGATGGTGGGGACGGCTATCCACTCGAGCTGGGTCTGATTGAGGGCGTCGACGTTGCCGAAGCCCTCGGCGTAGTACTTGTAGCCGTCGTGGGTGACGAGGATGGTCTGGAGGGTCTCGAGGATGTAGATGACATAGACGATCGTCTTTGGTATCCAGTTGTCCTTTGGGAACGCGATGTGGAAGAGGTCTGGGAGGGTTAGTGTGGCTCGGCTGCCGGCGGCGGGAGGCGACGCACAGACTTGGACGGAGAGGATGCCGTAGAGGCCCCAGTTGAAGAACGTCCCGAGCAGCTGTGGGAAGCGTAAGCGAGGCGGAGGGGTGCGGGACGGGAGCGACTACCTGCGGGGCAGCCCTGGGCGCACGCTGTGTGAGCGGGCAAAGAGGCGAGAGACGAGGCGGGGACTCACAGCGGTGCGGTGTGGACGGGGAGAGTGACGTTGACGGTGGCCATGGTGCCGTGCGGGGGCGGCGGGACGGCGGTGGGGGCTGCTGGCTGCGTCCGAGGTAAACTGGGGCAGCTGGCGGCTACGGATGCCGTCTTAAGGGTCGTGGCCTGACACGCCGCATCATGCGAAGCTGTGAGCACTGAATAGGACCTGCTCCCCCGCGCCTGGACGTCCGGTGGGAGAGCCGAGCGCCACAAGGCCACCTGTTGGGAGCAAAGGGACGGATGCGGGGCCGCCGACAATCCCACTTCAGTCGCCGCGAACAATCACATCTCTCCGCTGGCAGCTGGAGAGACTCGCTCACTCGCTCGACAGATCATCAGCCTGCGAGCACATGCACTCGAGTGCATCCGGGTAGATGGCCTGGCCCCCGCGCGACGATCTTTGCTGGGAGCACCGCCCCGGCGAGGAACAGCAATCCCTGTGCCAGCACTCTGGTTCCCATTGCTCGCACGCTGCTCGACTTTGTCCGTCGTGATCGAGTGCAAAGCACCCACCGCAATCTATAGACGTCGTAGCTGATATAGATAGAACGCGAGCAGACATGACTATCAACTGTAGTCCTCTAATCAATCATACTTCTCCTCGGGCACGACGCCCGGCGCTGGCAGCGGCGCTGCAGCGTCTCCGCCGGTGCCCTCGACGGCGCCCGCCCGACGCTCCGAGCTAAAGTCGCGCAGCGCGAGCACTGCAGCGCCGCGGTCAGCACCTGGGTGGCCACGAGCGGGCGCGGCCTCACCTGCGACGAACCCCGCGCCCAGCATCGGCGTCTGCGTCTGCTCGTCAGTACGGAGCGGCGGCGGGGGAGGGCAAGGGCCGCACCAGGACGAGCCAGATCTGGCTGATCGCGCTCGAGTACGCGTGCACGACGGCCGCACGCTGGCCCGGGTCCTGCTGCCGGCGTCAGCACTGCCCACGACGAGCGCGGTGGGACACGCACGGCGATGCCCTGCAGCTCGCGCACGCCCTGCGCGAGCGCGGCGGGGCTCGTGTCGAACGCGAGCCCGGGGATCGCGCGCACGCGCTTCTGCAGGCTCTGGCACGCCACGGCCGTCAGCGCGCGCGCAGGGGAGGCGGCGGGGCGCACGCACGCTGCTCAGGATCGCCTGGCCGACGGAGATGCCGATGGTGCCGCCGAGCTGCCTGCCGGACGGGGTCAGCACGCGCCGCCGTGTCAGAGAAGGGCGCGACGGTACCGGGTGAACCCAAACGCGCCGGTGCTCGTCGCAATGTCCGCGACGGGCATCGCCGCCTGCAGGACGATGAGCGGCACCTGGCGCGCGTCAGCGCGCAGACACGGCGAGGAGACACGGGGGGCGCACCGTGAAGAGACATCCGACGCCGACCGCGGCGACGAGCGGGTATAGCTCCTTCTCGGCGCTTGCGCTGGCGTGGGTGCGTGTGCCGGGGGAGGCGCGGGGGCGGACGCACCTCGTCGAGCGGTCGCTCAGCTGGATCATGAGCCCGTAGCCGAGCGTGATGACGCCCCACGCGAACCACACGATCGGCCGTGCGCCGAGGAGCGCGCGCGAGAGCAGCTGGCCCGACGCGAGCGCGACGAGGGCCGCGACGAGCGAAAAGGGGAGCATCCTGCGGCGCGCGCGGTCAGACGGGCGTGTGCGGGCACGAGCCGCGCGGGCTTACCGGGCCCCTGCGCCCGTGGCAGAGTTGCCGATGACTTGAAAGTAGACGGGGAGGTAGTACGACGCTGCGCATGTCCACACGTCACGGCCGGGGCAGAAGACAAAGGAGAGGGCGTACTGGAGAAGAACGCGAGCGCGTGCAGGAAGTTGGTAAAGATCATCGCCGCGGGTACGCCGGCCTAGGCCCCGTTCCGCACGACGACTCTGCACACAGCGGAGCGGCGACGCACCTTGAACAGCCGCGGCGCGACGATCGGCGAGCGTGTCGTGAGCAGCTCGTTGGCACCGAACGCGACGAGCAGGGCGCCGCCGACCGCGAGCAGCGCGATCGTCGCGGCCGAGGTCCCTGTCCGCGGGCAGCGTCAGCGCGGAGCGGCGCGGGGAGGGGCGGGCGCACGCACACGCGACCTCGCTGTGGTTGAACCCGATCAGCACACACACCGCGCCGCCCACGACGAGCGCGAGCCCGCCAAAGTCGAACTCGCGCACGTGCGCCGCGAGCGGGCGCGCCGCGTGCGGCCGGAGATGGAGCGACGCGAGGAGGACCGCCATCGCGATCCCCCCGAACGGCCTGCGTGCGCGCGGGGTCAGTCTCCGGGCGCGAGAGGACGGGGCGCAGGGCACTTGCAGGTTGATGAAGAAAATCCTGCGGGCGGGTCAGCGTGCGCGGCGGCGACCGGGGTACGGGGCTCACCACCGCCAGCTCGCCTTGTCCGCAAAGACGCCGCCGACGAGCGGCCCGACGATGCTGCGGCGGCGGGGTCAGCGGCCGCGCGGGCTCTCACGCCACGCGGCGGGACGGACCTGGCGACGCCCCACGCGGCGGCGACGTACCCGTTGTACATCGCGCGGCTGTGCCCACGGCGGGTGAGCGGCGCGCAGAGCGGAGAGCGGGGGGGCGCGCGCACTCCTGGAGGGGGACGATGTCCGCGATCACGATCTGCACGAGCTGGTACACGGCGCCGCCGCCGACGCCCTGGACGGCGCGGCAGACGATGAGCCACGTGAGGCTCTGCGCGGCGCCGCACAGCGCCGAGGCGACCTGCGCGGCGCGGGTCATCGTCTGCGCAGCGAACGCGGCGGCGCGTGCACGCACCAGGAACAGCGTGATGGAGGCGTAGAGGATCGCCTTGCGGCCTGGCACGCGTCAGCACGGCGCGGCGGGACCCCGACGCACGCACCCATCATGTCCGACAGCTTGCCCCACAGCGGCGACAGCGCCGCGGAGCCCAGCAGGTACGCGCTGCGGACACACCCGGTCAGACGGTGTGCAGCGACGCCCAAAGCACGACGCACGTCCCGACCCAGCTGTAGTTCTTGCCGTCGCCGAGGTGCTCGACGATGGTGGGCAGCGCCGTGGCGACGATGGTCTGCTCCGGTGAGTACGCGTTGCGGGCGCAGGACGCAGGGGACGTGCCTGGTCGAGCGCGGACAGGAACGAGCAGCACATGAGGCCGGCGAAGACGACGGAGAGGCGGTTGGGCGGGAAGGTCTCTGGAGGGGCGGACATGGCGGGGGTGGGCTCAGGGCTGTGCGAGGCGGGGCTCATGTAGTATGCTGGGTTCGCTGATACTGGGGCCGATGCGTGGGAACGCGTGCGCGACGGAGGGGATCCGTGGTGGGTTTCTGGGCCGAAGCATCACACGCACGCCTCGCGCAGTGGGTTCCTTACATTCTCAACATCACTGCGTCGCTTCCACCAGACACAGAAACGACTGAATATGTACATGCAGGGGGAATCAGCCTCGGCACCCTCCCTAGCTCCATTCCGCCTTGAGCATGTCCGCGGCCTGTGCAGCTCGGTCAGATTCTGCGGTACACGCTCGGGGTGGACATCACCAGCCTTTTCGCCTATGGCGTACGCAACGGACTGCGTGTGGCACGACAGCTCCTGCCCGCACCACGTCAGCCGACCAGCACCAGCCCGGGCGACAGACACTCACGAGAGGCATCACCGACAGGTCCGCCTGCGAACCCCACCTCAGCAGACGACGACCGAGCCCGGACACGGCCACTCACCACACGCAGACCGCTCGTCCCGTACACCCGCAGCCGCGCGTCCACGACGCCGCCCTGCTCGCGCGGCATCATCGCCGCCGTGCCCACCGGGTGGTACACCGGCCGGCAGTTGTCGCGCACAAAGTCGCGCAGCCCGTCGCGCCCGCGCGCGAGGGCCGCCGCGGGCGGCATCTTCGGCGCGCGCACCGTCTCGCGCAGCGGCGCCGTGCCGAACAGCGCGAGCGCGCCCTCGACCATGTGCACCGCGAGCTCCAGGTCGGCCGGGTGCGCAAAGTAGTTCGGGTCGATCGCCGGCGCCGCGAGCGGGTCGCCCGACGCCGCGTGCACGCTCCCGCGCGAGAACGGGTGCGTGAGCAGGCAGATGATCGTGCTGTAGCGCTTGCCCGGCTCGGGGAGCGAGTTCGGGTTCGGCTGGTGCCCGTTGAACTGGATGAACCTGGCGGGCATCAGCCCTGCTGCCACATATGTTGGTTTCCTACGTACTCGGCGTGCACCTGGTGCTCGTCGCTGAGCAATTTCCGGAGCACCTCGTACTGCTTGTCTAGCCCAGCTCGGAGCGCGGGCACCGCTCTGGCCAGGCTGTCTGTGCACTGCGCCTTGGCCTGTTCTTTCCACGCGTCGATGTCGCTCCTGTTGCCGAGAAAGTCGGCAGAGGGAAACACGAACGCCGGGACAGGGACCGTGGCGAGCAGCCCCGAGTGCTCCTCCTGGCTGTGGGCGAATGTATCATGCTGCATCATACCCCCTGGCAAGGATGCGACTCACTACAGACGGGTGTGTTTCTCCAGCACCGCAGGATCATCGCGCAGAGCGTCCATGGTGTCGTCCTCGGTCTCGACCTCGACAACGGTCGCAATTCCCACGTGGTCCTCTGCAAAGCATTATTCGCGCAGGGGACACAGGACGCGCAAGCACGCACGCATATTCTCTCCGACGCCAGGCAGGTCGACCAACGTCTCAATCCCGTGCTGCGTGAGCAGCTCCCGGCTGCCGATCCCCGAGAGCTCGAGCAGATGCGGCGTCTGCAGCGTCCCTGCCGCGCCATGAGCGGCGTCCTGCATGGCGCACACGACCGCACACTCACCTGCGGTGAGCACCACGTCTCGCCGCACGCCCTCGACCCGCCGCACCTGTCCGCCCTGCACGAACTCGACGCCGGTCGCGCGCGGCACCGGTCCGTCGGTCTCGAACAGCACGCGTGTGACCTGCGCGTGCGTGAGCACGAGCAGGTTCGGGCGGGGCAGGGCTGGCGCGAGGTACGCGTCGACGGCGTACGAGCGCCGGCCTGTGAGGCTGTCGAGCGAGAGGAGCGAGGTCACGGCGCCGTCGTTGGTACCGTTGGCCTACAGCGCGCTGTCAGTGCGGTGAAGCAGCAGGGGGCGGGGGGACGCACGGCCCCGGGGTTGCGCGGCACGCCGAGCCGCCCGGCTGCGTCGAAGAAGCGGCGGTGCATGTCGTTGAGCACGCAGGGGAAGGAGACCTTCAGCGGGCCTGTGCGGCGGGTCAACTGCGCGGCGCGCGCGCGAAAGCCGGGGGCAGCGTACCGTCTTTCCCGTGCATGTCCGGGTTAGGCTGTACGGCGTATTCGAGTGCTTGGGCTTCGGACAGTCCGGAGGGCTGCAGAGTCTCGCCCTGTGCGACATGAGAGCGAGCGGAGGATACCCCGGGGCGCGTACCTTTTTCATGTAATGCAGCAAGGACTCCCAGTTCCAGCCCTCGTTGCCAAAATCTTGCTCTAGTGCGTCTAGCTCCTCCTTGGACGGGCGCAGCATAATGAGATAGTTCATCTGCCGACGCGTCAGTGTTCCGCAGCGACGAGGGCGAAAGTCCTCACGAAAGACGAGCCGCCGAGCCCCTTTCCGCGCGGCTGGATGACGACGCGGTCGTGGGCGTGTTTCTGCGGGACGGACACAAACTTCCAGTCAAACGTCGGGTTTCCGATCGTGCGGCCGATGTTTCCTGGCTCATAGCCTCAGTAGGCATGCCCCCAGCGAGCGAGGGCGCCCACCTGGCGTGTCAATCTCTGGCACTTCTCCGTGGTCTGCGCCGGCTTCGACGACGAGGACTTGGATGTCCCGGTTCTCTGTGAGTCTAGGAGCACGCTCGTCTACATGTTGTGCGGCTCAGGGTGCATGCACGTACCGAGCGGCGAGCGCGAGGCCGGCGGTGCCGCCGCCGACGATCACATAGTCGAGCGTCGCGTTCGCAAGCTGGGCGTACGACACGATGGGCATGCTGGGCGTGGCGAGTCTGAGGATGCTGTGGGCAGGCGGGAGAGGCCGTCGGGTTGTGGCTGCCTTTTGAGTGCGCGCGCGGGGATTGCATCATGCGAGAAGTCGAAGCGGGGGCCGGGTCCCCCTTCCTTGCAGTCGCTGCATTCTTGGGCGACGCCCCGACCCGGCAGAAGAGGCGTGCGTTGCGCGGTGGGTGTGCCACGATAGTCCCACTCTGGATGAAGATGGCTGGCCTGCGCGGCTGCAGAGCCTTCCCCTGCGCTCGGCTCTGTCGCCGAGGGTGGTAGCCCGAGTAAACTCAGAGATGCCTTTCGGTCCCAGCATCAGGCGGCGGCGCAGACCAGTTTGATGAGCACCTTGACGGCAGATCCCGACGCCACCCCGGCGCCACCAACTCTGCCGAGCTCGGCACGACTCCCCACTAGGATGTCAATCAAGCAAAACAGAAGATGAACATTAAACTCTGGACTACACTATCGCGGATGTATTAGTAAACAACACTAAAAATTACACCAAGTATTAGAGAAGGGTCCCCATAGATGAGCATAAAGCAAGTGTGAGAAGACAGCAATCACTTCAGGTACCAGGCCTCCTTGATGAGCGCGGAGGCGCGCTCGGCAACGATATACACAGGCGCGACCGTATGGCACGCCGTAATGGCAGGCTGCACAACCAAAGTCAGAGCCAACGCCCCCCGAGAAGCCGAGATGACTCACAAAGACGGACGCGTCGACGACCCGCAGGCCCGCGACGCCCTTGACGAGCAAGTCCGGGTCGACGACGCCGTGCCGCGCGCCCTTGGGCGACATGCGCGCGCTGCTCGTCGGGTGCCAGATCGTGAGGACGCTGTCGCGCGCCGCCGCGACNCCGGGTCGACGACGCCGTGCCGCGCGCCCTTGGGCGACATGCGCGCGCTGCTCGTCGGGTGCCAGATCGTGACGACGCTGTCCAGCGCCGCCGCGCTAATCTCGTCGTCCGTCTCCGCCGCGCCCATCACGCCGAACCGCTCGACGATAAAGTCCTGCCACGGCGCCGTCGCCGCAAAGCGCCGCGCGCCCTTGACCCCCTCGAGCATCGCGAACCGGTCGAACTCGGTCGCGAAAAAGTTGGGGTTCATCAGCGGGAACGTGAACGGGTCCGAGGAGGCGAGTTTGACGGAGCCCACTGCGCGGGCGGTCAGTGCCCCGCAAGGATGCTGGCAGTAGGTGCTTACGGGAGGTGGGTGTCACTACCGCCGTGTGGATGGTCACAAAGTGTCCAGTGGCGGGCTGCGATGCGACGTCAGGAGCAAAGCTGTTCTGTGAACGAAAATGATAAGATTACGCTCACAAAGAGATAGGGCCACTCACAGTCCACACAAGCTCGTAGTGACCGGATCGAGGTCCTGACACGCCCATGTCAATATGAAGTACCGCGTGATACCCGAACCCGCGCTCACCTGCAGACGGGTCTGTGACGTTCTGGAAGATCGATGAGTTGTCGGGCAGACGAATAAAGCCGACACCAGTAGCAGGGGGGTCAGTGAACGGCCCTGTCTTGTTGACTATCCATTGCTGGAGTGTGGCGTTGAACAGCGCCGGTTCGCGCGTGAAGTCGTCCATCGTGTTGTTCGAACTGACGGTAAAGTAGTTGGACAGGATCGGGTGGTCCTGCATATGCTCGCCGACATCGGGCAGGTCGACGGTGGACTTGATGCCGACCTTGGCGAGCTCGGTCTTGTTGCCGATGCCGCTGAGCAGCAGGATCTGTGGCGTGTTGAGCGTCCCAGCAGAGAGGACGACCTCGTTCCTGGCGGTCACCGTCGAACGTTTCGCTGGGAAGCGCGTGAGGATCGTAAAGCAACGGGGCGCTTCAGCCGTACCTGACGCGTTCGGGGCAAACTCGACCTTCTTGAACGTCGGCTTTCCGTCGACAGGCGCAGTCTGGATCAGTCTCGTCACAGTGTTCTCGATGAGGACGTGGAGGTTAGGGCGTTTCAGTGACGGCTCGAGGTACGCGACGGCGGAGCTACTCCGCTGGCCGCCGCCAACAGTCGCCTGGATGAGAGCTGAACGGGCTCCGGTTAGCGGAAAACTACGCAAAACTTTTGAGATCCTTACCGACTCCCACCGAGTCGCCGGACTGGAAGTCAATGTTGAATGGGAACTCCGCAGAGGCCTTCGCCGTGTCCACGATGCGATCGTCGAGCACACTGGGGAAGCTCGGAAGGCTGACTTCGACGGGCCCATGGCCGTGATCGGCGGGGATGAACTGGCCAGTGAAGTTTGCTCCGTCAGCAGGGGGAACGAGCCGCGAGTTCTATAAATACGAGTGAGTTCCGCGTTCGTATGTTTGAAACGCGAGCCTACCCTGAAATAGAATGGTTCAAGGTTTTTCCATGCCCAACCTTCGTCACCAGTAAGGTTAGCCCATCTGTTGTACTCGTCGTCGGATCCCCGAGTGTATACCATGAAGTCTACACGCGAAGTTTTGAGTAAAGGGGACGCATGAAATAGATATTTCCCGCACTCAGAGAGCTGCTGCCTCCCAAGACTCTGCCGCGAGAGTATGGCAGGACGCGATTGTTAAGAGATGCCTGAGGTGTCGTAGAGTAGTTCCAGGTGACAGATGAAAACGGCAAGTTGGTTCCAGCCAGGAATGGTGCCGCAACTGAGTCTATGCCAACATTGCTGCAGAAACCACGATTAGTCTTAGCACGCCAACTTTGGAAGATACGAACTTGACACCAGCTTCGATGACGAGCACGGAACACTGGGGATCCTCCGTCAGCCGGCTAGCCACGACGTTTCCTGCTGCGCCCGCTAAGACCACAGGGTCAGGTGATTCTGTCTCCTACGCAAGAGAAGATGGAGCTTACCTCCGATTATCACAAAGTCGAACGTGCTTGTTGGCAGCTGCTTGACGTCTGTGTACAGCGCCGCGCTGGCGAGGCGGGCAGCGACGAGCGCCGTGGCGAGCACACCTGCACCGAACATGGTCCGAGACGAAGAGAAGCTGTGTGCGACGCAGCGGGATGCTGAGGACCGTAGGGGTGGCTGCCGCAGGTTATATGTACGCTGGAGGAAGAGCCATTTCATCGGCCATCAATGGTGTCACTCGCTGTGATGCGTGAGAAGGACGAGGCTGCTATAGGTAGGGCGATTCTGCATGCCCGTTCCTGTGGCCTGGACAATCGCCGTGGCTACGGATGATGCATCATGCCAGGATTTAGCACTGTGTCAGCAACTTGAAGAGATCTGCGAGGAGGACGAGCCTGCGAAGGCCTAAATGTGCACCCGGGGCAGCTCGGCATGAGAGGGCAGCAGCGAGGGTGGAGGCCTCCGTGCAACCGCGCGATTAATAGGTTCATTTATCTAGTAGTAGGTTAGGCGACGTCAGTATAATGGGTATAGAGGGCTCACTGCAGACGAAGGGCGGGTGTTAACAAGGTTCGTACAACCAGGTCCGAGGTGAATTCAGGGCCGCTGCGGTCTGCTGCTGATGGATTTGACGGCAGAATCGGGCAGGGGGCTGCCAGCTGCGTGGAAGGGAGTTACGTACTGCAGCCAGCGAGGGAACGTGGCTCTGCACTTCAGATGGAGGCCTTTCCGTCGAATTCCGGACGCGGGACCTGGGAGGGCAGCTACTTGTAATTGCCAACCAAGTTGGTCCTCACCTTCGCGAAAATCTCAGGACGGTCTGTAGTACAGCCGTGTCATCCGCCTTTGACGGGCCTTCGAGGCGAAAAGATGGCAGGACAGATTCATGATGGTCTCTGTGAGAACACCAATGTGTAATAGAGTGCGCCATACGCATGAAACGCCGTCCAACGACGACGTTCGGCCCGCCTTGGCGCCGTCCTCGGAGTTGGTCTGGGCGCTGTCTGGGCTTGAAATATTCCTCGCCACAATGCCACCGCGTACGTGGCGTACAGGGTCAATTACCACCTTCATGCTATACTCGTGGTCGATGTGATCTAATGGGGACCACTCCGGTCTGGGACGCAATACACTCTCACTATCTTTCTACTGCATTGATCCCGGTTCAGAAGACTTACTTCGTTCCGTGGTGGTAGGAACAAGTCTTTAGCTCTTCTATAGAAGCTCCCTCAAATGGATATGGCACTTTTAATCCCCCGGCTGTCCCTCAGCAAGGCCTTGAAGCATGGCTCCTCTTTTCGCTCCCTTGGATGGGTCTCTGTCGACACTGCTCGATTTCGTCGATTACCATGCAGATTACAACGCCGATTTACCATGGCTCGTCTATCCCTCAGCGACTTCACAGGGAGAGTTATCGCACATCACGTTCTCAGCCATGTCCAGAGCAAGCCATCGAATCGCCCAGGTGCTGCGGCCTGGAAGATGCGGGCCAGAAGGTTGCATCGTCGCGATTCTGCTCCAGACCGACACGGCGGTATACATAGCAGTGGTCCTCGGAATCATCAGGGCGGGCTACATTGTAAAGATCATTTGACATCGTATTTCTTTTTTTTCACCCATTGACGAGAAATATATAGCCGTATCCGATGTCGCCGCGCAACTCGGTCCAGGGCGTCCGCTACATGCTTGAGAGTACGGGAAGCAGACGTATGCTGTCCCAAAAGTCTACCGCACTCTTGTCCAGCAAAGTGCAGTCCGAGATGGCATCCGCACACATTACCCTCGAGGTCGATGACCTTTCACTTTTCAACGACATCCTCCTCGAGCTACTCGATCAAAGTCCTTCGAAACCATGTTCTGAAGCGTTTTATCCGCGTGGAGAGCAGTCATTCACGCTGGAGGATCCCTTGCTCTACCTACACTCTTCGGGATCCACAGGTCCTCCGAAGTCTGTCCCCTTTCCGCATCATCAAGTGCTCCAGAACCTGCGACGTCGTGCGTGTCCCCATCCCTCGTAGCGCAATCTTCTGCTAAAGATTGGGAAAGACCTTTTCGGGACACAGCGGCGCACGGTCCGCTTCGGTGCAATGGGCCTGCCGACGTTCCACTCCATGGGGCTGATGCTGCAGATGTTCTTCCCACTGTGCAGCTCCCAGGCGGTCGCGGTGTTCACACCTCAGTATCCCGAGCCGCCCGTGGTGCCGACGCCGGTCCAGATCTACGAGGCGTGCAAGACCACGAAGAGCGAAGGCGTCATAGCCACCCCGTCGTTCATCGAGGTATGTTCGTGCACCAGTGAGCGCGTCTTTGCGGAGCGCTGAACGCGCGAAAGGTCTGGTCACATTCGCCGGATGTCGTCGACTTCCTCAAGACGCTGAAAGTCGTCGTGCGTTATTCGTCCCTCCCTCCACCGTGCCTTCGTGACACCCGCGCAGGTCTTTGGCGGCGGGCCCCTCTCGCTCACCGTCGGCGACAAGCTCGCCCACGTCGGCGTACCGCTCTACTGCGGGTATGGCGGGTCGGAGTTCGGGAGCCCGACGCAGTCCTGGGACGAGATCCCCGAGGACGAGCTCCGGAACAACCGCGATTGGTCGTGGCTGCGCTTCTCGCGGTCGGCGCGGCTCGAGTGGGTGCCGCAGGGGGACGGCGCGTTCGAGCTCGTAATCTATGTGGGTCATTCTTGGCCGTGCCGTGTGCTATCTTAACGCGCCGGCCAGGATACGGACGAGTATAGAGTGCGGTGCCCGAACATACCCGGAGTGAAGGGATGCGCGACTGCAGACTTGTTTGAGCCGCATCCTACACGGAAGGACCTATGGAGGCTGTAAGTCTGTCCGATTCACGGCGCGAGCGCAGCTCAATCGTTACCAGTATTGGCCGCAAGGACGACGTCATTACGCTGAGCAGTGGTAGGTCTGCTTCAAATTCAAGCGCTGATGGCAGCCTGCTAACATGTCATGGCAGGCGAAAAGATAGTGCCCATTGCACAAGAAGGCCGCGTCAATGCCTCCCCGCTGGTCTCTGGCTGCGTCATGTTCGGGCGAGAGCAGGCGCAAGCGGGACTCCTGGTCGAAGTCAAGACTGAGCACGGCTTCGATTCACACGATCCCGTCGCCTTCGAAGGTTTCCGAGACAGACTTTGGTGAGCCTCTCGATCTCGTAGGTGGCGTGGATGGCGTCTCAAGAATAATGCAAGGCCTGTGGTGGAGCAGGCAAATAACGCAGCACCGGCATATGCGAAGGTCTACAAGGACATGATCATCGTCACTGATCCAGCGCGGCCGCTGCCACGCTCTGCAAAGAACACAATTATCAGAAAGCAGGCACTTAAATTGTACACAAAAGAGATTAATGGGCTGTAGGTGAAGAGTCTGCTCCCCTCGTGTAAATATCTGACATTGCATTTCTGACTCAGATATACTGAGGTAAAGGACGCAACGGAAGAGATAGTGGTCTCCCTTCCGAAGAGTTGGAAGTCGGATGACTTGCGTGTATGGCTACTCGAACAGATATCCTCGTTGGTCGACAAGCAGTCCTTGTCGACCTCGACGAACTTATTTCACCAAGGATTAGACAGGTATGTCAGGCAGCCTCCCGCCGACGCCGTTAACACTTCTTCTACGCAATAGCCTAAGTGCCACCTTCCTCCGAAACCACATCGCCACCGCGCTGCGTTCCTCGGGGATCCCTACTCTTCAGGCGGCCGCCCAGAGGCTCTCGTCAAATTTTGTCTTTGAGCACACGACGATCGCTTCTCTTGTGGACGCCCTCGCCACATTTTCAGACACCCAGAACCCGCTTCCTCCACAACGCGCAGCACGTCCCGACGAGATTGACTCTCTCGTTGGCGAGTTTTGTCTGGACATCCCTCGTCCGAACTACACGCAAGAGGTGAAGTTGGGGTCGCCTGTCGTGCTGCTGACTGGCACCACCGGGAATATAGGCTCTCATATCCTGGCCCACCTCTTGGCAGAGGACCGGGTCTCGCGCGTGTATGCGTTGAATAGACCTTCGGAAGACCCCGCCGCACGTATGCGAGAGGCGTTGCTGACGCGGGGGCTACCGGTGGAGCTGCTTGAAGATGGCAAGCTGATGTCTCTGGTAGGGGACGTCGCCGCAGACTCGTTCGGCTTGGACGAAACCCAGTACGAAGATGTACGTACACTCGTAGCAGACACCGCCTGGGACCTAACTGTGAGCCCGTAGATACGACAATCCGTCACGCACATCATCCATAACGCCTGGCCGGTCAACTTCAACCTGCCGTTGCAAGCGTTCAGGGAGCGGATAGCGGGGACTCGGAGGCTCGTCGACGTGTGCGCGGCGGCGGACCGGCCGATTCGGCTGCTGCAGACGTCGTCCATCGGCGTCGCCTCGGGGTGGGACGTCAGCACGGGGCCGGTGCCCGAAAGCCCACTGTCTGGGTACTGCAGCATGAACGGGTACCGTGCGTCGAAGCACGTGGTGGAGCAGGCAAGCAGAGCGCCGTCCCGGTCCGTTCGTGGTGTTGATGCTTTTTGTTCTGGTACAGATCTTCCAGGCTGCTGCATCGCGTGGCGTGCCTGTGACGACAGTGCGTATGGGGCAGGCCTGTGGCCCCCGAGCCACCGGAGCGTGGGGCACCGCCGAGTGGCTTCCGGCCCTCGTCAGAACAAGTGTCACCTTGGGGTGCTTCCCCGACATGTCCGGCGTACGTTCGTCCCTCCTGCGGCGTGGCATTCACAGCTGACGGACTGCCAGTCTGTGGCATGGGTACCGCTGGACGCCATAGGTCAGACGTACGCCGACTGGGTCCTGTCGCACGACGAGCTCCCAGCCTTCGTCAACCTCGTGCACCCGCGCCCGGCCGCCTGGCACGTCGTCCGCCGCGGCGTGTGCGACGAGCTGGGCACATCGCTGCCCGTCGTCCCGCTGGCGGCATGGGTCTCCAAAGTCGAGCACGCCATGCACACCACCTCTCTGCGCCAAATGGCAGACATCGTGAGACCGAACACCCACTGATGTCAGTTCAGACCTGACGTGCCGTTGTTTGCAGCCGGCAGCAAAGATCTTAAACTTCTTCCGCGACCTCTTATCAGCATCCAGCACTGGGCCGGCCCCCTTGGGAGTGGAATTCTGCACTGCCGCTTTGCAACGGTCCAGTCCCACCATGCGTGAGTTGCAGCCCATCTCAGAAGATCATGCGCGGATGTGGGTGAGGTTCTGGAGAACGTCTGGTTATATACCTTGAGAGACGCATGTATCGAGCAAATATATACTTTTGGTCCCTTTAAATCTTCCTCCGGCGATGGCCCGACTTTCCTATCCCAAGCAGGCACAAATAAAAGACGACTACTTCAGGTACCAGGCAGCCTTGATGAGAGCCGAGGCGCGTTCAGCGAGAATATACACAGGCGCTGTCGTGTGGCACGCAGGGATAGCAGGCTGCACCCATGCATCGTCAGACTCGTGTAAGCGGCACCAGGTAAACGGAGAACGTACACACACGGACGCGTCGACGACCCTTAGGCCCGCGACGTGCTTGACGAGCAAGTCGGGGTCGACGACGCCGTGCCGCGCGCCCTTGGGCGACATGCGCGCGCTGCTCGTCGGGTGCCAGATCGTGAGGACGCTGTCGCGCGCCGCCGCGACGATCTCGGCGTACGTCTCCACCGCGCCCATGGCCCCGAACCACTCGTTGACAAGGTCTCGCCACGGCGACGCTGTGACGAATTGCCGCGCAGCTTTCACCGTCTCGCGCATCGTGAAAAGGTCGAACGCGGTTGCAAAGTAGTTGGAGTCCATCAGCGGGAACGTGAAGGGGTCTGAGGAGGCCAGCTTCACGGAGCCGGTGTCAGCGTATGCTCAGAGGTTCGGCGTGAACATGGGCTTACTCGATGTGAGTGACAGCATAGCTGCTTGGCCGGTCAGAAAGTGGCATGTGGCGGGCTGCGAGGCGACGCTGGTAGACAAGTAATTCTAGGATTAGGAACAGTGTCATAAAATCAAAACTTCAGATGACTGTTGCCAGTCACGCGTACATATCAGCTCGTAGTTCCCCACAGGAGGCACTAGAATGAGATCCATGCACAAAAGAAGTGGCGCAAGGTGTACAAGTCCACCTGCAGAGGAATCCAGCACGTCCTCGGAAAACGAAGAAGTATCAGGCAGGCGGAGTAAACCAGCTCCTGTCGCAAGAGTATCACAAAACGGCTCCGTCTTGTTGGATGTCCACTGCTGGAATGCCGCGTCAAATAAAGTATGATTCCTCGGCAAATCGTCCATAGCGTCGTTCGTGTTGATTGTGAAGTGATTGGGGAAAATCGGTTGGTCTTGCATGGGATGACCGATATCGGGCAAGTCGACGGTGGATTTGATGCCAACCTCTGCAAGCTCGGTTTTATTGCCGATGGGGTATTGAGCGTCGCCAGCAGACAACACCCTTCCTTCCTGGCGGTCACAGTCGAGCGTAAGTTGGCTTTGTGTGTATGTATGTGTGTGTGACGTGAGACCACATGGGATACTTGCAAAGAACACGGTGGCGCACCTGAGGCGTGGGGCGCAAATTCAACTTTCTTGAAAGTCGGCTTGCCATCAACTTCGTGTGGGCTTTGAATCAGCTTGGTGACTGTATTCTCGATATGATACGTCCCTTGTATAATATATGCTCGCCAGGGAGTCATTCTCGTACCTGGCTTTTCACCATAAATATGCCTAAGGATACTCCAATGGGACCGCTTTGTCAGCTCATACCTGGGTTTATAACGCATGCTGCGAAAAAACACAGTCTTGCCAAAACTTTGGACGCAGTTTGCACCGGAGAGGCCATCGTAACTGAACAATGTTATGTGCCTCACCAAATGTGGAAGCAATTTGCACCGGAGAGGCCGTCGTAGTAGATAGTGTTATAATCAATTATCATAGTGGTTATGCGTGTGCTGCGGTGTAGGGATCCGCGATTTCAGCATAACGTGGCGGAGGCAAGAGCCTGAAAACCCTTACGGAGGGGTTCGGTATACACTAAATCAAACTAGTCAGCCAGGGATCCCTCCTGTACCATAGCTGCTCACTTTACTTACCTGTATGACCTTTGCGGCGTTCATAGTGAGCCTCGTTGAGATCCACCAGGTTGCTCAGCGCTCACGGCTCACATGCCACGGGAGCATATAAGCGAGTTCACAATCAGTAATGCGAAGCCTCGATGTCGAACGGAACCCAGAGGCTTGGAATTCCGCTGCTGAGAAATTGCAAAGAAGTCATCCAATGTTAGCAGACATTCTCTCATGCAGAAAATCTACCGCAGTACTGGACCTGAGACCAGGAAAGAGCGTTTTATGAGTTAATTTCAGGACTTCTCGAGTACCGTGACCAGGTTGAGTTGAGATAGTTACGATGACTTACTAGTATTTTCCGTGAACGGATTCCGTCTCGAGACTGATCCGTATTCCGAATATCACTAGCCTTCTTTGTTCCGACAATCGATTCAACGTTTGGACACATTCATCCTAAGCCATAGAGCAAATCCGAACAGCAGCACCGTGACCAAGTGGGTTCTTTCGAGTAAGCCACCTGTAAATTATTCAAGAGAAGACTTCAAGACAGGATCTTCCACGCTAATAATCACTCTCGATGGCTCAAGCATGTTTTCTTTGATGAATCGTCCATCTGTCAGAGCTAAGAGTCAGGTAATTCAGTAAAGTGGGTCATGTGACTTACTCGGTGCATCGTTTTCCGTTGCTCTCCAGATTGCCTCGGCCAAGTCCCTAGCGACACCGCTCCGTACATGTCTTGTGACCAATCTCTGCTTCGCCTCTTCCTCTCCCACCTCCACCCACCATCGCTCATCGATGGTCTGGGCTGCTTCCACCCAGGGTTCTATGCGCAGGAACGTATACAGGCCCTCGATGATCACGAGCCTGTGATGTGGGTATATCGCAACAGCACGCGGAGTAGGGTCCTTGAGCTCGTGTGAGAAAGACGGAGCATATACAACTGAGTTGTCCGGCTCGCCCGACGTCGAAGTGAGAGTAGACAGCGGAATGCGTAGCTCCTTCACGAACGCGACGTACGACGCGCCGTCAAACGTCCAGTGTGCCCCACGTCTGTCATGTGCCAGCTTCGCGTCGGGGAGCGCGTCGAGCTCAGCCCTCGTCATGTGCCAGCCATCCAGGCCGACCAAGACTGCGGTGTCTGGCGCGGTGTCTGGGAAGCTGGGACGCAGAAATGCGTTCGTATGGTTGACCAACATCTGTGCGAACGTCGACTTGCCGGACGCTGGGACTCCGGCGATGCCCACAATAAGCCGACCATCTGCTGGTATCCTAGATATCGAACACAGCCAAAGGAGTTGAGTCAGGCAGCGCATCAGATGGCAGTGGTACAGAGGTCCACCGACGTCGAGAACCTCGATGCCAAAAACTGCGCCAGTTCAGAGGCTATTTTCTCCATTACCTCGAGTGATGCACGGGCAATCGCTCGCAATGTATTCTGCCTGGATGGCGGTATGAAGACAGAAAGTCCAGGAATCGCAAGAGGAATGTGCAGTGGCAAGTTGGAGGCAACCTTCAGAAAGTCTCACCGCTCTCAGCACTGCTCAGCATGTCACACGCCACGTGGCTGTGCTTGATGGTGAGCGCTTATATACTGTGCCCGATTGACGCGGAGAGCGAGCGGTCTGTCTTGAGAGTGCCTTCCTCAGCAAGCTGGCTAGCCGCACTTGCTGTTGTTCTCCAACCACCACTTCGCCGCAGCGGCCCCCACTGTGTCTCATCCGTCTACTCCGCCAAGATTATCCCGCTCTGTACTTTTGTTTGTCTTCCTGCTCCTATTTCACATGGCTAGTTCTTCCAATACAGGAAAGACCTTGAAACGAGCGAACCCATCGACTATTCAAGACAAGTTCCTTGTTGGGTACCAAGGGTGGTTTACATGCCCTGGAGATGGCGAGCCTCTCGATCCACACCATCACGGGTGGTTGCACTGGTTCACCTACCCCATTCCTGACGGCGGACGGCCGAACACCGATCTCTGGCCCGATGTGTCTGAATACTCCCCATCTGAGCTGTTCCCCGCACCAGGGCTGAAGTACGCCAACGGCGAACAGGCATTCGTCTTCTCCTCTCGGAATGCGCGCACCGTAGAGCGCCACTTTCACTGGATGGCTTTGCACGGCGTGGACGGCGCATTCCTGCAACGCTTCCTCGGGCAGTGTGATCTGGAGCAAGGCAATGAGCCCATCCGGAACCAGCGCGACGAGGTCGGAGAGCTCGTCCGACGCGCTGCCGAGAAGGAAGGCAGAGTCTTTGCTATAATGTGTGTCTTCTCTGTCTGCTCCGCGCCGCACCATTCACGCATATGTGCAGGTACGACATCTCCGGTGTCGCTCCTGATCGAATACAACGAGTCATCGAGAAGGACTGGATACACCTGCTCCGAAACCAGCGTGTGCTGGACAGCCCCAGCTACTTGAAGGAGAAGGGCAAACCCGTCGTGACCTTATGGGGTTTTGGGATGTCGGACCAGCACCACGACCCCGCGACCGTACGCGCGGTCACGGACTTCATACGCAACAACACGCCCGGTGGAGCGTACATTATGGGAGGTGGTCCAGCTCATTGGCGGACCTCCACGAGCGATGCTGATCGGAATCCCGAATTCGTGAATGTATGGCTCGAGTGCTTTGACGCAATCTCCCCGTGGACCATCGGACGATACGGCGATTCCGACGGTGCAGATTGGTTTGCAGAACATAATGTAAAAAAAGACATAGAGCTAATCAAGAAGCGTAACGAAGAGGCGGAGGAGGGAGTACCCAATCGTCGACATATAGATTACATTCCCGTCATATTGCCGGGAGGCTCTGTGAGTTTACCCCGGGCCTCCTTTGAACCGTACTCTGACTACCCACCTAGGGCTTCAACCTGTCTGAGGGAAAGTGGGAGTGGAACGGCATCAAACGCGTAGGCGGCCGCTTTCTCTGGAGACAAGCATGGAACCTCAAGCGACTGGGGGTACGCACGATATACGGAGCCATGTGGGACGAGTGAGTGCCTTTTCCATAGCTCATTGAGCTTACCCTCATGCGCCCGAACGTCGTGAGATATGACGAAGGTACAGCGTTTATGCCTGTGGTCTCCAAAAAGAGGCAAGTCCCGAAGCACGACAAATACGAGTTCATGGCCCTTGATGAGGATGGCTACGACTTGCCTCCCGACTGGTAAGTTTATGTCGGTGATTTCATTGTTCTTGAAGTCTGATTAACCATTAGGTACATGCGCATCTCTGGATTCATTGCGGAGGGCCTTCGTGGCGACCGGATTATTCACGAAACATTCCCTTCGAAAGAGCTCGACGATTATTGGTCTACGAGACCACGCTACGAGGAGAAAGACGAAGCTGGCGTGTCTGGGAAGGAGAAGAGTCAGTCATGGGAGGAGTGGCAAAAGATGGAAGGCGAGAAAGGGCAAGACGAACCCCCTCCTCCTCCATATACACTAGAGGGGGATGAACCACAGTCACAGCAAGCCCCGCCGCTTCCTCCAAAGACCCAAATCGTGCTGTCGCTGCCCTCCGGCCAGCATGCCGCCGGCCCTTCGGGGGTGAATACGCACGCTGAGGCTTCAACAAGTAACATTGGTCAAGGAAGCTACACACCCCCTTCCATGGCGCCCCGACCAGAAGGAGGCGCAGTTGCAACAGGTGCTGCAGTGGCTGTAGGAGCGCTGAATGTAAGACCCAGTCATTCTCCAGAGAAGCCGCCTGTTCCGTTGGCTTCGCGACCTTCGGTATCTCGTCCGGCTGGAAACGTTGGCCCAAGCGGTGGGCCCCCAGCTGTTCCAACGCGACGTCCAGAGACTATGTCTCCTCCGCCACAAGCTGGATCGAGCATTCCGCACTGGTCTTCCGCCGCTCCCATGGCCCCAGGGGCCATGTCTTCACTCGCTGGCGATTTTAGCCGACAAAGCAGCATCTCATCGCAATCTCCTACGTCCCCCGGCTTCGATGCTCCCCCACAACATCCCGCGCACCCTGCTTCGACTCGGCCGACGTCTCCACTACATATCACCCGACCCACGTCCGCACTCAACCGTCCCCCATCCGTCGGCACCCGCCCGCAGTCGGCCCTCGAGGGCTATTCCCCGGCGCCCTACCAGCCATCCCGCACTCCCCCCGGCGAGCCCCACGCGACGTCCTCGTACGCCAGCCACGGCGCGCCGTCCTACCGTCCGCACAGCCCGACAACGTCCTTCCCTGTCCCTGGCTTCGGCAGCGCGCCGGCCGCTCCGAGCCCCGCCCCGGGCCCGTGGGCTCAG